>CP092090.1:17203567-17226067 GCA_029203775.1 Neoneuromus ignobilis
TCTATTTTGGAAGCATATGATAACTGACGACGAAAAATGGATCATATATAACAACGTGGAACATGGTCAGACTCGATAAATCAGTTCAAACAACATCGAAAACAGGTATAAATAAAAGGAAAATCATGCTCTCAGTTTGGTGGGATTATAAGGGTATCGTATGTTTCGAGCTCTTACCAACGAATGAAACAATCAATTCTGATGTGTACTGTCGTCAATTAGATAAGATGAACGAATCCATCATCCAAAAGCGCCCAGAACTCATTAATCGTAAAGGAGTTATGTTACAACATGCCAACACGAGACCATACATAAGTTTGGTCACCAAAAACTATTGAAGTTTGGATGGGATGTGATGCCGCACCCAGTGTATTCATCCAACGTTGCGCCGTCAGACTTCCACATGTTTCGGTTTTTGCAAAACTTCTTGCGTGGTAAATCGTTCAATTCCGATAAGGCTATAAAACAGCACCTTGTTTAGTTTTTGATTGATAAAGACAGGTCTTTCTATGGACGTGTAATTATGAAGCTCGCCGAAAGATGGCAAAAGGTCATCGAACAAAATGGCAAATACATTATTGATTAAACTTTATATATATACATATATATATGCGGTTTTTATAGCGTCTGATGACGCTTTCCGCTTATTCGAGGTTTTACTCCCAAATGGACAGCTATTTTTTTTACAAGAGGAGGTTGTCAGCCTTCATGCTCAACCCTCGAAAACATGAGGGACTCTCCGACTGGGACTCGAATGCAATATCCCGCATGACACGCGGTGATGCAAACCACTGTGCTACCCATGATTAAACTTTATATTTTATATAAATAAATTACATTTGAAAAACATAGTCAAAATGCGACATGACTTATCTGACAACCCAATATAAAAGAGGTTCTATAAAATTGTACTAAACTTTACAATTTTATTTTTAAAACTATTAACTTTAACTGTAATCTAAATCAAATAAATATAGTGAGGTTCTATCAAATAAATTATATATTTATAATTTTTCTATCAAATAAATTATATATTTATTAGAGGTTCTATCAAATAAATTATATATTTATTTTCAGTATTAAATTCACGAATATATGAAAAAAATAATAGCTTGTCATTAATTCTAATAAAAAATGCATAATTTTTTCAATTTGATCTCTTTGTTGTTATTGTAAAATGTTTTTCAATTAACAATTTTACATAATATTAATTATGTATTATCCAATTCATATTATGTGTTTTATATTTTAAAATATTCTCTTTTTATTTAAAATGACGTAATATAATGAAAAATATTGTAAAATTTGTAACATAATTTAGAGGCAGTCTTTTGTAATTTTTATTATATGTAGTGATTTATTTCTATTTATAAAGAATAAATGCTACACACACACACACACACACACACACACACACACACACACACACACACACACACATATATATATATATATATATATATATATATATATAAGCATGTGCCTACTATTTTTAATTTCATAATATACATACATATATGTAGGGTCATCCAAATGCAACGCCTAGATTTGTGTTTTATTAAAAAGAAATGATAGACATGTTTCCCTATACACCACCCCATTCACATGTTTCTTTTTAATAAAACACAAATCTAGACCTCACATCTGGATGACCCAATATATTGTATATATAGATATATAAATATGTACATAATGTAATTTGAATGTAACTAACAGGTACTAATAAACATATGTATGTTAATATAATCTTTGTTATTAATATATAAAAAAATGTGATAAATTAAAATTTGAATGTGCATCATAAATGAATCGCACACTCTAATATGACTAGATTTGATACTAGTGTTTAATAATCACTTATTATTGTATTTATTTTATTAGTAATATCCAGTTCATTAGCATTTTGGTATGTGATTAAGTGATTTATTTGATTTAAAGTGATTTGCATTAGTAGTATCAAAACAAATAATATTACATAAATTTAAAAATCATTTTTGTATTTTTTAACAAAATTGCTTTGAATTAATACCAGTAATTCATTTTTCATTTCTTATTTACTTGAAATATTTTCTTTAAATATAAATTTGGGTATTTTATTTTACTATGGAGTCGTTTCGAAATTATATTCTCATATATATGTATATATATATATATATATATATATATATATATATATATATATATATATATATGTACATTGCACTCAAGTAATTATGTTTTCAACATATGCTTTTATTAAATTCCGTATCCAACTGTGTTTCATATATTATATATACACAGTAAAAATGAGAAAGAACCCTAACTTTATGAATAATAAGAAAAACTTAGTATATATATATATAAATAATTTGACAGATTTTATTTACGTAAAGAAATTAATGAAAAGAAAACACTTTTTTGATAGATTACAATACGTTTTATTGTGATTAAATGTTTATATAACATATTCATTTATATTTTAATCATATTTTCTATTAAATACATAAATTGATAAGCATAATTATTGATTCATATAAATTTGATCTTTAGAAACAAAACCATGCCAGAAAAGTTACATATATGCACAGCTTTTAAAAAAAGCTGGTACTTCTAGTTTTATACCACGATGTCGTAATGATGGACGTTACGCTTCAGTGCAGTGTGATGATCCTGACAGTGGCGGTGATCGCTGCTGGTGTGTAACAGCTCAAGGTCTTCCAGTGCGTGGCACTACTGTACATAAAGGACGACCGCCTTGTTCCCGTATTTTTCATGGTTATTATACTTTTTACGATAAAATTTATAATAAATTATATTTTTGCAAACAATGAATTACAGCAATGAGTGTAATTTTTAATAGGCATTTGTTATTTAAGATTAAATAAGAAATTTGAACAAAATATCAGTTTTATATTTTATAATATCATCCACGCTTCATAATTAACCTGTTTAGTGTATTTGCTTTTTATGTGCACAATTTAATTCAAATAAACAGTTTGTATTTGCATATATATATATATATATATATATATATATATATATATACATATATATATATATATATATGTATATATGTGTGTGTGTGTAAGAGAGAGAGAGAGAGAGTATGTATGTATGTATAAACATATGTGAATATAATTATTTCGAAATTATATAGCCAAATATAATAATTCATTATAATCAAATAATGTTTCTTTAAACACATGTTCGAATTTGACCAAAATATAATTCATATTAATTTGATATTATTAATATATACAATTAAAATAGTTTTAATAAATATCTGCCATACATATATGTAATTAATTGAAAACTGTAAAACTTCTATTCTTTATCTTACTGTATTTTTGAAGGTTTTTTCAATATTTAAGTTAAACAGTCTATTTAGACAGTAATACCTATTAGTTATAGTAGTAACAGCATTCGTAAAATACATATTTAAATAAATATTTTACAAAATAAACGTTAAACAAATAGATATACGTAGGTCAAGACGTACAATTTGGAATCTAAAAAAAGGATATGAAATAATTGGAAATAAAAAAATTAATTAAAAAGTTCAAAATAGTTTCTCTTAGAACGATTTATTTAATCTTACTTTTCACAACTCAAAAATATTGTAAGCATATTCTGGAACGTTAAAAAATTTAATAGCAATATTTATCTCTTGTTCTCATAATCACTGATATCTGTCATGTCGTTAATGATTTAATGATCACTGATATCGATTAGTTCATTTGATAGCGACCAGCATTCACATATATGTAATTAAATTAGATAATTATGCTGAGTATTTGATCATTTTCATCTTATTTTTATTTGAAAATTGAACAACGATTTTTGTCATGTGTTATGAACTGAGTACTAAACCTTTACTTCTAAAGTATAAATCGTACTTAATTTTTTTCATTGATTGCTTCGTTTTTACTGTTGGAGTTAACTATCTTCTTGAATACACTTATAACTCTCAAAACAAGTTAGAATCCCACAAAACAATATATATATATATATATATTCGTACTGTTAAGTTTATTGAAAATGAATATAAACAGTTAAATAATGATTATTAAAATTCGAACAGGATTTTAGTTGTAATCTTCATAAATTTATTGTAAAATTATTTTTTTTAAATGTATTTTAATAATTTCATAATAAAGTTAAACATTTCGATTTTATAACATAAAATTATAAATAATTTGTTTATTCATATTTTCTATTTGAATTAAATGCAAAATGTCAATGAAGGCTAAAACATTTTTTATATCAAATAAAATTAAATGAATGCTGATAATATTTTATTATTCATTAGAAGAAAAATATTCAGTTATAAAAATCAATCGAATAAAAAATATTTTACAAATTTCTTAATTAAAAAATAAGTCACAGATATTTTATAATATTTACATCTTATATTAGTAGGGGTGATTTATTGACACTAAATATTTTTTATTAATTACACATTTTAATAACTGAAAAAATGTTTCATATTATACATCGTTTCATTTTAAATTTTCAGTGTTAATGTATTATAGTTTTTAAATTAATATTTAGAAAAATGTATGTAAAAAGTACTTTTTCTCAATATTATTTAAAAATGTATCACTCATAGTTTGAAAACATTAAGAATAGCAAAACAATTTGCAAATAATAGTAGAAAAATTTTTCGTACATATGTTTAAAGAATATTTCATTATAACATATTTGATATTTTGGCTTATATTATTAAAAAATCACTTATATTTACACACA
Source organism: Neoneuromus ignobilis (assembly GCA_029203775.1). Lineage (NCBI taxonomy): Eukaryota > Metazoa > Arthropoda > Insecta > Megaloptera > Corydalidae > Neoneuromus > Neoneuromus ignobilis. Next base: position 17,208,296 of record CP092090.1, read on the forward strand.
CACACACAAATATATATATATATATATATATATATATATATATATATATGTATATTTTTTCCTTATTAATTTATTATATTAACAATTGTATTTTTTGTTTTAGGAAGACCTACAAACAGAAGATTTTCTCGTGGAGGACTTAGTCGAAAACGTAAGTAAAGCTTTTATTAAAATATTTTTTAGTCAGTTATTTTTTATTATTGTAATAAGAAATTATTTTTTTATTTAATTTAGTTTTTAAAATATTATATTCTTAAAATATGTATACAACGATCAAATAACAGATGGTAATAAATTATAAATTAATTAGTGTGAATAAAATAAATAAATTTATTTTAAAAGGTAGAACATTATATATTTGGATGATAGCTGATATAATAAAAATATATTGTATTTGATTTTTTAATGCCAATAACATTGTAATGTAGATATTTTTTATATAGAGTCATCCAAATATGACGCCTAGATTTGTGTTTTATTAAAAAGGACATGTGTATAGGGTGGTGTATTGGGAAACACGTGTATAGTTTCTTTTTAATAACACTCAAATCTAGCCGTTGCATTAGGATGACCTTATATTAGTAAATTTATTAAATGACAATAAATACAAAATTTTTATTGATCTATAATAATAGTTATTATTTTATTATACTAAATAATATACCTACTTAGTGTGTATAATTTAATAATAGATGTTACAGTAAAAATAAAGTTTATAATTTGCTTTTAATTAATCCACACTTCAAATCACTTTTAAAAAAACTCCAGTAAAAAAAGAGTGATTGCAACATGCTGAAATGAAGACATTTCAGGAAATTTCTCTCACAATAAATATCCTTGTAATAATTTAAATATACAAATTGAAGTTTCTAGTGTTCGTATTTCTTCTAAACTTTCCTACTCAAATTATATTGTTGTTTCACACGAACCATTCACCCTAAAATATATTTCTATATAGATAAAAATGAAAAAATGTTTTTGCACCGTTTCTTTGCACTTGTTCAATATTTGCCTTTTTATTATTTTATGGATTCCAAAGACATCCATAATACTTAAATCATAGTTTCGCCAAAAAGAAGCATCCTTTTTATTTTATTATGAGCTAATATCTTTTAACTTTTTTCATTGCACAGTTTAAAATGTTATTAACTTTGGTTACAGTATTAGCAACACACTCTTTTCACAATTAACTCGATTATAATATAATTCTTAATTATTAATATGAACTATAGATTACTATTTCTATTCTACCATAAAAAGATAAAAAAATCATCTATTAGTATATCTCTCATAAGTACTATTTGAAAAAGTATACATATTTCCTCTAATATATTGTATATGTATCTACAAATAAAATGATAGTTGTATGTATGAAACCTTCTAAATATATTAATTATTTAAGAAATATAATTTCTAAATTTTATTTAATTATTAGTTTAAATTAGTGTGGTTTGTTTTTTGTTGTTAATATATTTTGTTTAAATCAATAATTGTATCTTATAATTATTTGAATTTTTTGAAATTATTTTATCTTCTTATAGTTATTTTTATTTCCATATACAGGAATACCTCGCATAGTCCGGCTAATCGGTTCCACTGATTTGCCGCACTAATTGAAACATTAACTAAATACAAAAAACGTTAATCGGTTCCAAACAATTTTTTTCCTGTTTTTCAGTAAATAAAATGAGGGTAATATATTTAAATGTTTGTATCAACAAAGCAAAATCAGGAGTTTATACATTCATTTTAAATTCATTTTCAAATGGGGTATTAAAATTTAATTATCAAAAATTCGACTTTATTTTAGAGTTGCGAATCGAAAACTAATAGAAAAAGAAAAAAGACCACAAAACTAGAACTGCGCATGCGTTGCGCATAATGTGCATACACGATTTCGGTTCTCTTTTCTATTATGTTTTCATAATAAAGGGGAAAACTTGAAAATTTGCGTATAAAAATAATTTTATGTATGAATTTTTTAGAATTTTTTTCAAGAAAAACTTTTTAGTAGAATTTTTTTAAGTAAAAATTTTTTTGGGGGGAAATTTCAAACCGGACTATAGTGAAACCGGACTAATCGAAGCAGGACTAATCGAGGTATTACTGTATGTTATAAAGTAAAATAAGGATTATTTTTATTTTAATATATTATACAGTTAATTTTGTTTTTGTTTTTTTTACTTTACACGCAAATACATATATTCACACACACATACATTATTTATATATATCCACAAATATGAGTATTTAGATGTTTTAGTTCTATATTCTATAATATTAAGTAATCAATATTAATACCGTATTTTTAAAGTTTGCAGTCGTTCCGATAGACAAACTTTTAACAGCCATCTTATTAAAAGTTTTCGATCTGAATGGCAAAGAGAACCGACTTCTGTTATCAAGCAAAGATCTGATTCAGAAATAGATCGTATTGTACTGGATTGGAAATTTTTACAATTAGATAATGACGCTAATGACGTACTCAATGAATCAGAATATAGTGGATTAAATAAAATTGTTCGAAAGTTTGTAAAACCTAAACGTTGTGCTAAACTATTTCCTAAAACATGTGATTTGAATCGTGATCAAAAAATTACGCGGTCGGAGTGGGTGGATTGTCTTGCAAACAATGGAATGGATGGTAAATATAATTATTTTTTTTACATGTTATTAATAAATTTATTTTCTACTAACTGATTAAATATGTGTGTTTAAAATATACTAAATTTTATAATAATCAATCGAAAATAATTGAAAAATATTTTTAGTTCTCTCAGTTATTATTTATTTTAAAACAAGATTTGACATAAATTTACTTTAATTTAAATATAGCCATGTTTATATGACAAATAAACCACGGTTGCGATGTTCATATAAAATTAATTCGTAAACTATTTTTAATGTATTTTAATTCATCTTTATAAATTTTTCTTGTAGTGCTAATTACATTATTTAAATTATATATATATATATATATATATATATATATTATATATATATATATATATATATATATATACGAGGCGCGACAAAAAAAAATGATTATGTGAAAAAAATGTAAAGATATTTTTAAAATATATTTATTGTAGAATGTTATGCATTCATTATATTACTTTTCCACTTAGTCATCATATAAATTAAGATACTTATTCTATCGTGAAACTAGCTTTTATATTTCTTTGTTAAAGAATATCATTGTCAAGTCTTTTATCCATTCCTGCTGACAATGATTTTTGTCCTTTGATCATTTCCCAGACTCTAATCGCCTAAAAATCTCTTTAGGTGGAGAAACTAGTGAAAATTACTAAGAGTTAAATCTTGATTTTATAGGGAATGCTCGAAAATTTCCTATCCAAATTGTTTGAGTATTGCGTGCATACAGGCCCCCGTATGCAATCACCCATTGTCGTGTAATAAACAAATTTCATTACACAGTAACTCACGTCATCGACTCTAAATTGCCCACCATAACTTCTTGTGTGCTTTTTAATATAACTCAGAATTTATAGTTATCCCTCGGACCATTAAATCCACAAGAATGATGCTTTTACGATCCTAAAAAATAGTTGTCATGATTTTCCGAGCTGGCAGCGTCACTTAATTTTTTTCGGTTTTGGAGGCCCAGTATGTCGCCACTATAAGGACTACTACTTTCTTTCTGGTGTGATATGACATTCCAAGTTTTACCGCTATCGTTGTGGTAATGCTTCAAGTACATCAACACTGCTACCATGTGTTTTTCCGTATGGGCATCTGTTAACATTTTTGGCATTTACTTAACGCAAAGTGTTTTACAATAAAGGTGCTCCATAATGATTTCACGGATCAGCGATAAAATACAATTAGAAATTGTTTATACAATTCATAAATTGAGAATCGTTTGTTTTCTCTAATTTTTTCGTCCATACTTTTCTCACCATCATCATCCGTGACCAAATACAAACGTTCACGTCCTTCTTCACCACATTTCACGTTCTTAGCACATTTGTCTTACCTTCGTCAAATAATCGACACCATTTTCTCGCATTTCTTTCGTTCATTATGCCTTCACTGTATATTTTAACAATCTGTCTGTGAATTTTCGTCATACGAATATTTGTAGCGTTTAAAATACATTGATCCATTCTAAAATTATCGATGTACATAATTGACTTAGACTTATTATTAATTGTATCCATTATATTTTTTTTAAGTGTATGAAAAAACTGCACATTTTAGTTATATCCTTTATCCACATCATTAATATTTCCACTATTTTAATCAAAAAATCTTTTCTTGTTATAATTATATAAAATTTATTAGCATCGATTCTCTTATTACCTTATAAATTCTTTTTTTTTTGTAATTGAGAATAATAAAAATTGTTCAACAAAATAATTTAAATCATATTCTAAATCTCAGGTGTTTTTACAAATCTTTTGTTATTCATTCTTTTTATTTTTAAATATATTGTATTTTTTCTTATTACTTTTTCTTTTACTTATTTCTTATAAATGTTTAATATAAACATAAATAGAAAAACAAATTATGAAATGCGAGTAAAATAATAAAAAACAGCAAAAAATTACTAATTAGTAATCTATAAAAAAGAGCATAACAGGACATTTTAATACGTAATCATTTACATTATTATCTATATTCATGTTCAGTGTTAAAAAGTCGCAATTTTTTAAATGTGAAATTGTTTATAATTTTAATTGATATGAAATGAATATTATTTTTTAGAAAAATAATAATATAATTAGAATTAAACGATAATATTTAATTCATCTAAAATATATTTTTTATTAGAGTTACTTCTAACATTACTACTAGAATTATATATATATATATATATATATATATATATATATATATATATAAATAATGTATATACAAGAGAAGAGTTCAAAAATTTTTCGGAAAATGTAAATAAAAACAAAACAAATTGAATTAAGCGCTTCATTTTTCAACATATGTTCCATTTAAGTTAAAACATTTATCATATGGTGTCACCATCCTTCCAAGCCCTTCCGGTAGAAATTAATGCTCTTTGATTCTAGCCACTGTCCTACAAAACGTTTCACTTCATCCATCGTCTCCCAGCAAACGCAAAACGCCTTTAATGTATTTTTTTTTAATTTGCGAATAAAAAAAATCTAGACTTTATGGAGGGTACGGTAAAATCGCCCATCGGTATTCACTTAATATTGCCCTGGTAGAACTTGCAGAGTGAGCCGGCGCATTATCATGGTGAAATAAGATGCGCTGATGATTTTTTCCGAACCATTTTTCTTTTAAAGGTGCATGCAGTTTTCTTAAAACTGTTTCATAATAAGTTGTAGTTATTGTTCTTTGGCCAAGAAAATCTATGAGCAACACTCCATCATAATCTCAGTAAATGGTAGCCATTACCTTCATAACCGATCTTTTAGTTTAGCTTTTATGGACGCATTTTAACCCCCTGGAAATCATTATTTTAATTGTTACTTGCTTTCGAGATCAAACTGGTAGATCCAAGTTTCATCACTCGTTACAATCCTGTTTAGAAAAGCATCAGAATCGGCGTCAAATTTATTTAAAAATTGAAGTGAATAGCCAGCGCGCAATGACAGCTGATTCGCACAACTTCAGCACCCATCGCGATGAGAACTTGCTTAGATCAGGTTATCTTTCAGAATGCTCCGTGGTGATCTTACAAATATGTCTACAGTCTAAGTTATCATGTGCACTGTTATTCGGGTATTCTTTTTCACTAAAGTTTCCACAGCACGAATATTTTCTTCAGAAACGGAAATTGACGGTCTCCCATTGCGACTGTTGTTTTTGATGTTCTCTCTACCACTAGTAAAATGATTAATCCATTCAGTGATTTTCTTTTATGCATTGATTCCGTAAACATATAAGATAGCCTTAATTATATCAGGTTTTTCCATCCTAATTTGGCTAGGAATTTGATATTAACGCACACTTCAATTTTAACTGAATCCATGTTATCAGATGCAAGGGTAATTTCAAACTGACAACATTACACATTCGTATCGTGCATTACTATCGCGAATACATGATAACACAAGTTTAAACAGATTTACGCTCATGTCAACTAATTATAAATATAGTATTTCGTTTACAAATAATAATCCACTTTTCGGGAACTTTTTGAACATCCCACGTTTATCTGTATACATGTATAAAGAGATGTTTTTTAAGTTTGATAGAACTTTCAATAGGAATAGCTGTCAAGTTAGTTATCAGTTTGCACGCTATAAGTGACATTGGATTCAAAATACTTTGGCAAATCATTATAGAACGTTTTATATTTGAATAACATTTCCAAATTGTGCAAATTTATTTCAAAATTCAGTGTTTTGTCTGCCATATTTATAGAGAACAACATTTTATTTAGTGATGAGGCTCATTTTTGGCTCAGCGGGTACGTTAATAAGCAAAATTGCCGCATTTGGAATGAGGCCAATCCTAAAGTGATTCACGAGAGCCTACTACATCCAGAAAAATGCACCGTATGATGCAAATTGCACGCTGGTAGCATCATCTGACCTTATTTCTTTCGAAATAAAGCCTGAGAACGCGATACCGTCAATGCTGTACGTTACAGAATGATGATCAATGATTATTTGTTTCCAAATTTGCATGACATTGATCTGAAAGAGATATGGTTTCAGCAGGATGGTGCCACGTGCTATACTTCGACCGAAATAATCGAATTATTGAAACAAAAATTCGACGATAACGTTATCTCCAGAAATGAATCTGTGAATTAACTTCCACGATCGTGTGATTTAACGCCTGTAGATTATTTTCTTTGAGGATATGTAAAGTCTTTGTTTTATGCTGATAAACCAGCAACGATCGAGGTATTAGAAACCAACATAACTCGCGTTATTGCGGACATAAGGCCCCAATTGCTTGAAAAAGTGACTTAAAATTGTACTGACAAAATACGGTTTGTTCAAGGTAGCCGTGGTACACAATGCCCAAAATAATTTTTAAATATTAATACCATAAAACGATGTTTTGAATAATACCAAATAAATGGTCATCCGTTAATTAGTATGTGTTTTATTTCAATTTAAAGTTTTATCACGCTTAAAACACTTTTATATTTATATATATATACGAGGATTGTTTGATAAATGTGGTAAATTTATTTGTTTAATTTAATTAATTAATTAATTTCATTAAATTTTTCAATTTAGTTTTTTTTTTACTTTTTTACCATACTTATCAAACGACCCTCGTTTATACATATATATTCTCTCTATCTAGTATTTTGTTTTATTCTTTTTAAAAAAATAGCGAGTAATACACAGATTTACTATTATTACATATTAGAATTATAGGTTTCTCAATAGAGTGCATGAACAGAATTGCAACATTATTATAAAGTCTCTTTGCGTGTGTTTTTATCGCTGAATGCAGACAACAGGAGCAGGCATGTATGGAATGATGGTGATAAGACTAATATAGCTGTTGATGAAGATCAAGATGAAGAGGATGATGATGAAGAAGAGAGTGATATTAAACAACATGGTATAATACCTGAAGGTAAGATTTTTTAAAAAAAATAAAATATAACAATATTAATCTTTAGTGAATTCAATAGGATAATACAAACATAAAAATGTATTTACTAAATAATTAAGTCAATTCTTTCTTCTAATTTAAACAATTCTGTCTTAAATCTATCCTTGATTTTTAAGATAGATACATATTAAAATTATATATCATCATATCAGCTTATATGAGCCCACTAATGGGCGAAAGCTTCATTGAATGTTATCATTTACTTGGTCATATTCACCATGTTGATCATATGGATTGGTGAAGATTTTTTATTAAAGATTTATCCTTTTAGACAATTTAGAAGAGCCCTACTTGTCCTATATCTCCAATGGGAGGTCAAACGCACAATATATATATATATATATATATATATATATATATATATATATATATATATATATATGTATGTGTGTATGTATGTATATATGTATAAATTCAATTTCTTCAATTTATTACCTTTCTATGATTTTGTATATAATTCTACTTATACAAAAAAAACAATATTATTCTGTTTTATATGTTTTACATTTATAATATTTATTAAAAAATATATCATTGTACAGTAATTTCAATTCATTATTTACAGTTTTACAAAGTAGCATCCCATCTCATTCTTCTTCTGGCTCGAATGAGGATTCACTTGATACACAAAATGAAGGTGACTGCATGACAGACCGCAAAGCTGTTCTCAATGATCAACATTCCAATAATTTATATATACCTGAATGTACATCAGATGGTCGTTACAAAAAAGTGCAATGCTATAGTGACTATTGTTGGTGTGCTAATGAAGACACAGGAAAAAACATACCAGGAACATCTCTTAAAAATGCCACTCCAAAATGTGAATTAGTAGCTGTACCTAGTCGACCAATGAAAGGTATAAAAATATTTTTGTATTTTGAATGATTAATCGTATTTAAAATTTATTTTAAATGTTTTTTTTTTTTGTACAAATAAAATAGGATGTCCTGAAAACCGTAAAATACAATTTCTAAAAGATTTAGTTGAATTTTTTCAAACTAAAATGAGTAATAATGACAATTTAGAGAATATAAACAGGTTAGTATTGTTACCAAATATATGAAATCATTAAACATTATCATTTAATTAAATACATCATTATAGAGAAAATGGTACCAATAATGGATGGCAAGTTTCAAGGGAAGAAAAAATTGTTACATGGAGTTTTATTTACCTTGATAAAAACAAAAATAAAATATTAGAAAGAAAAGAATGGAAATCATTTCGCTCTTTAGTATCTTCAAATAAAAATCTTAGACACTGTGGTAAAAAATTACCACGATACTGTGATGTAAATAAAGATCGTAAAATAAGTATAACAGAATGGTTAAAATGCCTTGGAGTTAATACAAAAATAAAAATGAATACTGTTAGAACAGGTCCAAACCCCCTAGAAGAGATTCTAAAGAGTGATTAAAAGTGCACATTACACTTTTTTATTTAATGCAAGTATACCTGAAGATGGTTCAAGTATTGTAAACAATAAAAATATAATTGAAAAACAATGTTAAATCATACTTTCTAATAATGATTTTTATCATTATGTTCATGACATACATGTTTAGTGTGTGTATGTATGTGTGTATATATATATATATATATATATATATATATATATACGTGTGTGTGTATGTATATATATATATATATAAAAATCAACCCTTTTCTCCGTACTGCTGGATGAAGCCCTCTTTAAAAACTTTCCATTTCCAATGATCCAATACCTTTCTCTTCCATTTCATACCAATAGATTTTCTCGTTTCTCTTATTTACCTATGATACAATAATTTCTATTACCCAACAGTGATCCCTTCTTGGAATGTAACTAGCTCAAATCAATTTTGATATATATATATATATATATATATATATATATATATATATACACACACACACATATACATATATATATATATATATACACACATACACACACATACATACATGCACAATCTACAAATTAGTGTAATATTGTGATATATGCTTGTTTTTATATACTTACTGAATTATTTCATTGAATCAGTGGCATACTGTTTTCATATATTACCAAATTAGTGTTTTTAGAACTTATATTCATTTACAGTCATGAATTTTTAAAATAAAATATATTATCTAAATATGTTAACCAAACATTTAATAATATATAATTTTGTATTTTAATAATTATTGACTAATATATTTTATTGGGTAAATAAAGATATATTAATTCATTGTTTATAAATTCATTTCAATTATTTTAAACAGTAATTATGTATGCCACTGTAATAAACCTGTAATTAGTAATTAATTTATAAATTTGTGTAAATTAACTGTAAAATTAGAACTAATCCATTATGTGCCAAATATATTTTTTTATAATAAAATATAACCAAGATGAATTGCTTAAATGTCGAGACCTTGTGTAATTGTACAATTTTATGCTTATTTTCAAAATATTTTTTTTTTATTCATGACAAAATCTTAATTTATTCTTTTAGTTTCTGTTTTTTTAGTCAATATTACAAAAAAATATTTTTTATCTTAAAAAGTCTGTATGTTGAGTTCATTTGAAAGCAATTTATATAAATCAATATTTTTTTTAAAAAATAAACAAATACAATTTAATTACAAATGTTAAATGATAATAAAGATAAAAATCTCAAACACAATTTTAATTACAATGTAAAAATATATTATTTAGTGTAATTTAATTTTTATTTATATGTTGAATGATTATTATTAAAATAATGACGACTGTTTTTTTCTTGACTTTTTACTACTCTTCAGTGAATTTTTTTTACTTCCTACATCTTGATCTTTTAGTGTCTTATGCAAAAGTTTTTTTTTAAACCAACTCTTTAAAGATTTTGAGTTCTTCTTCTCAAATGTTTTATCTTCATTAACTATACAACTTGTACTTGCACTAAACGTAACTTTTGATATAGAACTTTCCGTAACACTTAAATTTGTTTCACTTTTCACATTATCTATAATATTATTTGGTACTTCTAACTTATCCACATCTTTAACTACAGCTCTGAAATAAAATTATAAAATATGTGTATATATTTTTATATACAAATATATATATACACACACACATTTAAAAACACAATATAAACATAAAACCACATATAGACAAATTTATATATTTCATTTCTTACTTATTTTCTGAAAGTTTTGTAGCTTGAGCAAGACTTGGAGTTTTAATTGAATCACTCAATTTATCCCAAAAATTATACAACGGATTATTACGGCTATAATCTAATATGAAATAATAAGATAATTCATTTGGCAATTTACATTTTTCATACAAACATGGAATTACTTTCCTTTGTTTTTGTTCTATAAAAAATAAATACAAACATAGAGATTAATAAAGATTTTTTTTTAAAAAAAGTTCAATTTACTAATCTTATTTATCTATATACACACACACACATATCACACAATCGCTCACAGAAGTTCAGGCAACAAAAAGCGACTAAGGTGGGTGAATGCTCACAAGAATTGGATAGATGATTTCAAGAACATATTTTGGAGTGACAATTTCAAATTTGTGGTTTTCAGACAAAAGTGGTGGGTCTATATTAGGAGATCATCGCAGGAAAAAATGTTATCCGAATGCATAACACCTACTGTTAAGCATGGAGGTGGTTCTGTAATAGTCTGGGATTGTTTTTCGTCAGCTGAAACTGGCAATTTAATAAAAATTGATGGTAAAATGAAAAAAAAAAAAACTACAGGCGTATATTAGGACACAACACAATATTATCAGGACTTTATTTAATTATCCGTGGATTTGAATTTATGCATGAAAATGACCCCAAACACACATCAAAGATATGTAAAAACTACTTTGTTACAAGAGGACGATAAAGTTTTAAAAATTATGACCTGGTCTTCTCAGTCCCTCGACCCCAACCCGATTGAGCTTTTGTGGGAAAAACTCGATTGTAGAGTACAAACAAAATGTCCTACATCTCAAAACGCATTGTGGAACATTTTACAGACTGAATGGATCAACATAGAATTTAACAAATTTTATATTTATTTTATTTATAAGTTATTAATGCGTCAATATTTTTTGTATATTTAATATTATTAATTATTAAATTAATATTCCTTATTTTGCTGTGTTTTATTCTATGCCCAAATTTAATTCTATATGCCGTTAGTAATTTGCCAGAACTTCTATGAGTGGCAATGTGTGCATGTATGTGTGTATGTATATGTGAGTGTGTATGTATATGTATATGTATGTGTGTATGTATATGTGTGTATGTATATGTATGTATGTATGTATATGTATGTATGTGTATATGCGTATATATATATATATATATATATATATATATATATATATATATATATATATATATATATATATATATATATATATGAATATTTTAAATATACTTTTTCATTAATACTTTTTAATAATAACCAACAATTCATTTTTCATAACTGCATTTTTTTAATAATTATATTTTTTTAGTAATGCACAATATTGCTAAAAGGCATAAAATGTTTACTATTTGTTTCAAAACTGTGGTAAATTCACTTTTTTTTCAAATGAATTATCCAATTATGAATTACCAATATCACAACAGGTTATAAAGTGTTCAATAATCACTTATTGTTCACCTTGTTGTTTACAACAATAATAGGTTAATACACATTTCGATGGCGATGCTATCATTATCAGAGCATTATGTTATTCAGATCTTAAAACACGGATTATTATGGCTATATTAACTCAGACATTATAACACAACACTATGACGATGATGGCATCACCATCAATATATGTATTTGCTTGTTATAAACAACAAAGTGAACAATAGGTGATTATTAAACACTTTATAACATCTTGTGGCATTGGAGGTGATAATTCATTTGTATAAAAATAAAATGTTTAAATAAAAACAAATTTTATAAGTGAAAAACTAATATAAGATTTATATTTTATATTTACCAATTCCTAATGCTTGTGCAAAATTTAAAAAAAATTTTAACATTGATGATTTCAAAAATGCTGGAGACAAAATTATAATCAGTCTATTACAACGATCAGTAATTAATTTTAAAATAGCTTCATGTTCAAAAATTAGACCTCCAACTAGATCACGTTCTTTTACACATATTTTATATCCATAATGTTTTGATTCCATCTTTTCAATTAATTCTGTTGCAAAACCTATATCATCATCAGCAAATAATAAAAATGCATCATAATATTGTGTACTTAAACCTTTTGGCAACCTAATAACATCATCTGTTGTAATAATTGAATTATCAATCTCGGAATGAATGGTTTGTAATGAAGTTATACTTTGTTTGTAATGTTGGAGATGATTACTAACATCTTGATCTATTAACATATTATTAGTATAAGGAAAAATAAAATTAAAAATCAACATTACATATATTTATATTATAAATTACCTATTAGTTGTTTTGTATCATCATAAACATCCCAACGATCTAAATGTTGTAAAAAATTTTGTAGTTGAAATATTGTTGAACTTTTGGGAGATTTTCTACACCACAAATATAAAACTTGTATTGTAGGATTACGATGTAAAAGTAATGATGAGACCTGTTCAGAACCCAATCCAACAAGATGAGCCAATCCCCTCCAATCTCTAAAAATAAATAAGGGATGCAATTTAATTGAATAAAGCCAATATTTTGATGTTTTTCTTAAATGTACCTTGGAATTCCATCATCTGTTGGTAAAACTTTTGGAGGATTTAAAAGAGTTGATAAAGTTACTTTTGTAATTTCTTGTAAAATATCAATAGATAAATCCGACTTATTATAAGACTCGTGCGAAATGTTAGAATATTCATTACTACAGTAATCCATTTGATTGATATTAAGGAACAATTTAAAACATAACCTAACTACGTCATATTTCATTAAAAGGAAATAGAAATGTATCAAAAATACTGATATATTTTGAAGATATTATAAACATTTTATTGGTTAATGTGCGTTTAAATACTTATTTAGATCATTACATCATTAACATAAAAAATTCAAATAGTAATTTACAAGTTAAACTTATTACTGATAACGCAAATATTTTGCAGATTTTTAAATATTATAATTTATACAATTATGTAAGAATAATATACATACATTTATTATAATTTAAATATAAGAAAAATTTATGTAAATATGTATGTCAATATAAATTACTATATACATCAAACGTTAATAAAAAAAAAAAAAAACATTTTTAATACTATTAATAAAACATATAATTTTTTTTATTGTATTAAACTGTATTAATTAAAAATTAAATGATTACAACTTTTTATTATATACATAATGTAAACGAACAAAATTTAAATAAAATTACAAAGTATGTACTTTATTTTATACCGAAATATGCCACAAATCACACCCACCCACATAACACTTTTACATAGATAAGTACACATATGCCCAAATATAATATTATGGATGTATGTATATATATATATATATATATATATATATATATATATATATATATATATATATATATATATATATATATATATATATGTTAATTTTTTTTATAAAACCTACTAAACTAATTTACTACTCAAGTTACTTAAAAAAATATTTTTATTTAAATAAATAAATAAAACATGTTATTTGAACTTTAATTTGAGCCTGATTATGTTGTGTATAAGTTACTTTATATTATATACTGCACTTATGAAAAATCTGTTTTGGAACCTTTTGTAATCTGTTTATAATTGGAAATAAATAAAGGGCAATTGAGTTTAATGTTATAATTATTGTTAATAATAATAATACAATTTTAAAATATTAATATTATTTTAAAATAACAAAGTAATAATGGTTGATATATAATTGATTGTGTAATTAAAAGTAAATTATAGTTTTTGTGGAAGTTAAAGTTTGGTTATGAAACCATGAAATAAATGCCTAGACAAGTTGAAATGTCTGGAGATCACAAAACAGTAATAAAAGGTAGTCCTTCTCAATATGTTAAATTAAATGTTGGTGGTTGTTTACATTATACGACTATTGGTACTTTAACTAAAAATGATACCATGTTAAGAGCAATGTTCAGTGGTCGAATGGAAGTATTAACAGATTCTGAAGGTAATTATTTTAGATATGCTTAATGTATCAAATGTAGAAAGTCGATAAATTCTATTTATGTTTGTGTGCGTGCGTGTACACACACACGACGCACGTACGTTTACAATAATATCAGAAAATAAATATTGGTATAAATTAAATTAAAATTAACCATTTATGTATGATATATTTGTTAAATTTTAGCTGCATTTATTTATATGTACATATATATATATATATATATATATATATATATATATATATATATATATATATATATATGTATGAATGCGTGTGTGTGTGTGTACATACAAACACATATAGTGTTATGCATTATATTTTTAAAAAATGTTTTTTAATAGGTTGGATTCTAATTGATCGTAGTGGTAAACACTTTGGTACGGTTTTAAATTTTTTAAGAGATAGTAGTGTACCTTTGCCAGAAAGTTGTAAAGAAATGGCAGAATTATTAGCAGAAGCGAAATACTATTGTATTTCAGAACTTGCAGAATCATGTGAACAAGCTCTTTTAAAGAAAGAAAGAGAAGCAGAACCAATATGTAGAGTGCCACTTATTACTTCACAAAAAGAAGAACAGCTGCTCATTGGCTCAACAACAAAGGTAATAGTAAAAAGTAGTATTGAAATGAAGTTTAATAAATTTTTAATTATTGTTTGTATAGTTTGATATTTTCATAATATAAAAAAATGAGTAATACGAAAATATATAATTTTTATTTATTTAATTTGGTCACAAATATTTTTAGGGGTCATTAGATATATTTTTCTCTCTTAAGTAAAATATGTATGTATAGTACTAATGAAAATTATCTGCTGAAATTTTTTTTATTTAAGTATATAATATATGGTATAAATGTTTAAGGCAGTTTTAAAATTGAAATTGCAATAAAAACTTTAATATTTGAGAATTAATTTACAATTTTATATTTTTCATAGCCTGTTGTAAAATTGCTCATCAATCGACATAATAATAAATATTCTTATACAATGACATCAGATGATAATTTGCTCAAAAATATAGAGCTATTTGATAAATTATCACTTAGATTCAGTGGACGTGTGCTTTTTATTAAAGATGTAATAGGCTCAAGTGAAATTTGTTGTTGGAGTTTTTATGGTCACGGAAAAAAAGTTGCTGAAGTATGTTGTACATCGATAGTATATGCAACTGATAAGAAACATACAAAAGTTGAATTTCCGGAAGCAAGAATATATGAGGAAACGCTCAATATTTTACTCTATGAAAATCGTAATGGACCCGATCAAGAACTAATGCAAGCGACTTCTAGTAGAGGTGCCGTAACTGGTATGTCATCCTATACAAGTGATGAAGAAGAAGATCGTACTGGTCTTGATAGATTACGGTCTAACAAGTGACCTTCTTGGATTTAATTGTTAAAAAATTTGAAATCTTTCCATTTAACATTGATTTGTGTAGCACATTTCTACGTTCCTAAAACTCACAAGACTTTCTCAATTTACCTTAGGTATATACATATATATTGAAATATTAATTATATTTTTAATTATAGTAATAATGCATTACTTATCTATGTACTTTAATAATCTGTTTACTTATGTATAGATCATATAAATAATTATATTGATTAAGTGTATATTTATATGAATTCCATTGAAATATTTATTAAGTATTTCTTTTACTATCATTTGATTGAATATCTTGAATTGAAGATATTTATACTTGAACTACTATCATACTGCACAAATTTCTTTTTTCATTCAAAGGGCTAGTCCAGCACTGCCATAATTTTATTATGTGTTTCTTAATGTTAATATCTTAGAAAAATTTGTTGTATTTGAGCCAAAAATATATAAAATATATAGTGATTTTTAAAATATAACTTTCATTTATCAGTGGCGGATTCTTAAATAAAATAATTTTTTAAATGTTTATGACTATAACAAATTATGTTAGAAATAATAGTTTATTTCCCTGTTAAAAATATAGTGAAAATTCAAAAACTTATTTAATGACAACATAAATTTTTAAATATACTATCCATTTCAGTTGTTTAAAATAAATGTTTTTATGTTTTAACAATAAAATTAAACAGCAGTATGATAAAATTTATCATTTTTAGAACTTTTTTAATTTTATATTTATATTTATATATATATATATATATATATATATATATATATATATATATATATATATATATATATATATATACATATTAACATTTAAAGTATATGTGATCAATTTTATTTTAAATGAGTAAAATTTCTAAAAATAAAACTACTTATTTTGTGAGTTAATTGTTTAAAACAGTTATTATATGGTGATTAAATGCCTTAAATAAGGTTTAAAAAATGAAAATGTAATATTTTATTTATATAAGTTTTATAACAAATATAATATATAAACCTGATATAAATTTAATACATTTTTATTTTGATACTACAAATGTGTGTGTACATACATATATGCATGTTAAATGTGTATGTATATGTATGTACATATGTAAAGTACATAACAGAAGGAATTATAAAAAAAATATCGGATATTAACTAAAAAATCTAATAATATAAGTGACAATAATTAATGACTAAAAATAATATACACATTTTTTTCTTTGAAAAGAACATTAAAAAACTAAATTGAAGTATTTTGTTTGTCATTTAATTTATAAATATAAATTAATATACTATATATTGATAATCAAATGAAAGTTTAACACTGACAATGTATTTTCGATTTAAAATTATGTGTAAATACATATATATATATATAATTTATTAATTGTAATCAAATTAATAATAATAATAATGATAAGTAAGTAATATATAAAAATTGTATTATTAAATAAATATTTTATTGAAATAATTAAAATGACAAAAAAAATACATATACTAATATACACACACACTCACATAAAAAATAATTATTATTTTTCAAAATGTAAGTATATAGCAAATTATATATAACAGTTAATGTATTTTTTTAAAAAAAATGTACTTGTGATAGTTGAAAATTTTATTAAATGTGTTTCTATTTATACATTTATATTTTACATTTCATGAATTATTATTGTCAATACTATATATAAGTAT
>CP092090.1:17228567-17318567 GCA_029203775.1 Neoneuromus ignobilis
AGACAGTAGCCGAGAAACAGATATTGCTGTTGTATCGGTTGCTTCATCCGTAATCAAACCGCTCGTCGAATATTCTGATGTCAGCTCGGAAGATCTTTCTGCACCTGAAGCCGGTGAGATTCAGAGTGATGAATCCTTTTCCCCGAGCGACGAAGAACCGAGCGATCGCTCGTTTCGAAATGACAGGGCTCGTTATAAGAGCAATAGGAGTTCTCACGGTAATAAAGTGGTCGATACAGAAAGTAGAAGTAATAGTCGTAGACATTCGATCAGAACTCCCCTGTCACGTCACTCTCCCGGTAGGAGTGTTGATTCACATCGATTTGACACCGATGCTTCTCTCGTAGTCGGTTCGCCATCGCCCGGGCCGAGACGTCACGCACGTACGCCGGAAACTCTCGGAGTCGAAGAATACGATGATGCAGAGCGTCGACGCCGCAAAAAAGACAAGAGGCACGGAAGAGAAAAAAAATCTTCGAAAAAAAAGAAGCGTAAATCCAAACGACGATCACGTAGTTCAAGTCTTGCCAGTGTAGTTGCTTTGAGCCCGGAACCTTCATCAGAAACAGCACCTCTCAGTGACTGGGAACAACCTCGAAGTCCACCGCATATAGAACCTATTCCACTCGGTTCACCTGTATCACCAGCGACTAGTCCGGAAGATGTTCAACCTTTATCAGCTGGCATATCTCCACGACCACGTACACCTCCTTTGCCGACTGTTAGTCGTGCAAAAAGCTTAGTCCGAGCAGAATCACCGCATACCCCTCTGCTTCCACCGAAAGCATATGAAGCCCGAGGTGATAGAAGATCTTCTGGTGCTATAACTGTTGACGGTATTACATCACCTATTCCTGACGACGATGATGTTGTGATCGAAGGACCTTCTTGGAATAATCGTTGCATAGAAACATCACCTTTTCGGAATCCAAGTCCAGATATCGTTATTGTTCGACCGAGTCGAGGAGCTTCGTCTCCACAACGTAAACGTAGAAGAACGGATAAAGAAAATCACCATAGAAGGCATAGGCGAGAAAAGGAACATTTACGTGAACGTACTGTAAGACATATAACACGATCACGTAGTCGTAGTCCGGTAAGACGACGTCGTTCATCCCGTTCTCCATCTTGGTCACGTTCAGCACACTACAGTCATTTAAGAGGGAGTTCTCATAGTTCAAGAAGATATCGTTCTAGAAGTCCACGACCAATACGACAATCTAGTCCTCGAACGCCCTCGAACAAGTAAGTCGGAATATTTTTTCTCTTAAATGAATGTCTTTCATTCGAATTTAATTTTTTTTTTTTTTTTGAAGACATGTTCATACTCGAACTCCTGAACGAACTCCTCGTAGTCCAACGACAAGGACATTGAGATTAAAAGATAAAATAAATGATACAAGTTTATTTGCTGAACTTGTAAAGGGCAGGCATAAGCGCGCTCTTGCTTTAGAAAAAATTCTTGCAGAAAAAGAAGAAACTGAAAAAAATCCAGTAGAAACAAAACCTGTAGATAAAGAAAATGGTGTCATAGTAATTGAAAATCGAATTGAAACTGAAGTTGATGTAATAGACATTCCTATTCCAGCTGATTGTGCTCGTACTCCAGAAACAAGTTCTTTAAATAATATTTCCAATGTTGATGCTATAAATTCAGTAACATTAGATGATAATTCTATTGCACCAATTTTAGAACCCCCATTGGATAATATAATAGTCAAAGAACCAATTGTTCAAGAGCTTCCTAATAATGAAACCCTTCCAACAATAACTTCAGTAATAACACCAGTTACTGCAGCCATTCCTATTCCAGTAACTACTGTCCCATTAACAAATGATATTGATCTTACAAAGCCGCCACCAGTGCAACCAGTGAAAAGCCTTACTAAATTACCTTTACCACCAGGAATTAAACCAACTGATTTAGAGACAATAGAATCACCCCCAAGTAGAACCCCAAGTCCTATTATAAATACTCCAAAATTAATTCAACAGCCTTCAAAAAAATCAGGGATTATGAATTTACCAATGCCACCTGGTAAGTTTAATAATAGTAACAATAACATATGAGGTGTTTAATAAAAATTGTTTTAAATTGCAGTTGTTCCTGGTACAGAAGAACTCAGTGGGGATGAAGACGGTACTGGTACACCTCCTCGTTTACTTGGTATTACAAAAAAAATGATTGACAAAACACGTACGGTACCTAAACCAAAACTTAAGCGGCCAAAGATACTCAAACGACGTGGTTCAAGAAATTTTCCTTCTTCTGCGACCGGAGGCAAAGATTGGGGTGAAAGATGTGTAGACGTTTTTGAAATTATTGTTCAGATTGGTGAAGGCACTTACGGACAAGTATACAAAGCACAAGACCGGCATACATGTCAACTTGTAGCATTAAAAAAAGTTCGTCTTGAAAATGAAAAGGAAGGTTTTCCTATTACGGCTGTGCGCGAAATTAAGATACTAAGGCAACTTAATCATAAAAATATAGTGAATTTAAGAGAAATAGTTACGGATAAACAGGATGCACTGGATTTCCGAAAAGATAAAGGCTCTTTTTATTTAGTTTTTGAGTATATGGATCACGATTTAATGGGTTTACTCGAGTCTGGAATGGTTGATTTCAATGAGATGAATAATGCTAGTATAATGAAGCAACTTTTAGATGGTCTAAATTATTGTCATAAAAAGAATTTTTTACACAGAGATATTAAATGTAGCAACATTTTAATGAACAACAGGTTTGCAAAAATAATTTGATTGGTATTAATATAGTATCTTTTATGTTATAAAACTTTTTAAAATATTAATATTGCATTAAATTTTAACATTTTGGAAATCAAGTATAAGAAATATCAGTATAAGTGTATTCTACATAATTTTCTGCAAAAATTTCATATATTTTTTTGTGTTAATTACAAATTTCATTATTTCCATAAATGTGTATGTACATATAAATATATGTTTGTATATATGTACATAACATGTATTTATACAATTATTTCTGAAGGTATTTATTTCATATATAATTATAAATATTAATTTTTAATAGAGGAGAAGTTAAACTTGCTGATTTTGGATTGGCAAGACTGTATAGTGCTGGAGACAAAGAACGACAATACACAAATAAAGTCATTACACTTTGGTATCGTCCTCCTGAATTGTTACTTGGTGAAGAACGATATGGACCTGCTATTGATGTTTGGAGTTGTGGTTGTATACTTGGTGAACTTTTTTGGAAAAAACCATTATTTCAGGTAGTACATGCTATCTAGTAAAAATATATATTCATATAAATAATAAACATTTTTTAGGCAAATGTAGAAATTGTCTTATTTGAAATGATCTCAAAGCTGTGTGGTACACCAACACCAGCTGTATGGCCGTCTGTCACTAAACTTCCATTTTTTCATTCACTTAAACCAAAAAAGATTTACCGTAGAAGATTACGTGAAGAATTTTTGTTTATGCCAACATCTGCTTTAGATCTTCTTGACAAAATGCTTGAATTAGATCCTGAGAAAAGAATTACAGCAGAAGATGCTCTTAAATCTGCTTGGTTGAAAAATGTGCAACCTGACCAGTAAGTAAACGTTTTTTACATGGATTTTGTGTATAATATATAGTGAGTTGTGTAAAAAAATATATTTAAACACATGTACATAAATATGTTATTAACATATTTTTTCTAGAATGTCTGCACCTGAACTCCCAACATGGCAAGATTGTCATGAATTATGGAGTAAGAGACGTAGAAAACAATTGAGAGAGCAACAAGAATCTTTACAAAATCTTCCTCCGGGAAAACCAGTGACTCTTAATCGTGATATAAAATATTTAAACAAACCAACAGAAGATACAACAGACTTACTTGGCTGATCATTGTATAAAAATGTGAAGTTTAACTGTGGTTTTGTTTATGTTAAATTAAATTATTATTGGCTTGCGTATTATAAAACTTTTGTAACGGAAACTCGGTTGTACGATATTAAAAACGATTTAATTTTAAAATTTTCATGATTTTGTACATAAAAAAATCACGTGATGTAATATAATTGTGAAAATATTTGGCTTATAAGCCACTTTCGAATACATACGTGTGAAGATCAGACGATTTATTGTGAGCAGTAACAGAGTATTTTTAATACAGTTACTCAATATAAATATATATTATATATATATGTATATGAAAGTAAGTTGTTATCTTATTATTTAAGTCAATAAAGTATTCGGTTACTTGTATGTCTGTTTTTATAAATTGTAAATAAACTGGTACTGACTAGCATTAAATATATTTGATATGTAATACAAAAATGTCCATATCATGCTTATATTTTTATTTTTTCCTCTATATAGTTTCACATTAAAAAAATCTATATAAGAAAAACAATTTAACTTTTTATAGGAGTAATTTCATTATGAAATTTATTTACTAATTTTCCATGTTATTTATTGCCATTTATAAATTAATTCTCCAACTTTGTTTATAATTCTTACCATTTTTAATGATTACTTTATCTTTTTAATAAAAAAAAAACAAAGTATAAAAAAATGAACTGTTTATTAATAAAATCAATTAAATTGGTATTAGTTTAAAATATATATGCTTGTAAATATTGTGTTACAGACCTGTTAAAAAAGTAAAACATTAAAAGATAAACTAAGTTCAGAAGCACCATTTTGAAAGGGCTGAAAAAAATTCTAATCTAGTTTACAAATTATATAAATATTTATGAATTTTATAATCTAGTTCAGTTATATTTATATACACAAATCACATTCATTTAATATCATAATAAACTTCAAATAACAGTTATTAGACACATACATTATTATATGTAAATATTTTTATATATTATTTATCAAGTACAAAAACGCAAACTTCTTCATAATAACAAACATTTCTAGCAATAATTATACGTTAACAACCACTTGCAATATAATTTTTTTTTGTGATTGAATTGAAGTAATTTAGTCTTCAGAAAATTCTGGATCCCAAAATCCTATCAAAACAAATAGTAATTTTTTTACATAAAAAAATATTTTTCTATTAATTTATACTTTGGAATCATTTATTACCTTTTGGGGTATTATAAATTTCTTGATATTTACTACGATGTCGAGAGCATTTATTTATACGTTCTTTCAGCAACCTTTTATCTGTGATTCCCAAACAATCATAATACTGCAAAATAAATTTCGTAATAGTGTTATAGAATATATAAATATTTTTTAGCATTATTTAATTAAAAATTTGTTTCTTTGATTACATGTTATTTTGAAAGATATTCTGATTTAAACATTGTAAATTAGTTAATGTAATTATTCACCTCATTGCATGCATTGCAATCCCAACCTTGAAGTTTTGTTCGTTCAGATTTTTTACGACAGGCATCTCTTTTATATGCATATTCTTTTTGAATAGAATTTTTAGGTTTGTGAAGCTGTGATTCATCATTATTTTCTTTATTATCTTTTAGATATTCCAGAACAGAATCAATATTTACAAGTTCCTCACTTTCTGTTTCATATTTTTTGGAAGTACTGCACCTATATTAAAATTGTAAAAAAAATTATAAAGATTACACTATATATTTAAAGTATAACTCTTGAAAGTTTCAACAATATAAAAGATACTAAAATAATCAACTGTTTTTAATTACAACAGTATATATAAATAATGGTTTTTATTTATAATAAAATATATTTAGACATTTTTTGTGAATACATTTTAATGTAACCAATTTAACAAAAATATACACTTAGAAAAAGCTTAATATAATAAAAATAGTTATATTTGATGTACCAGATAACTTTCACACAATACAAGTTACACATTACATTAACATAATTCCAAACAGTAATGTTTTATTTCTAATAAATGTATTGATTTTTAATTACTTAAAAATAAATTGGAAATTCATTTTAATTATAAATTACCTTTCCTCAGATAAACTGACTTCATTGTTAATACCAATAATAGCTGTATCAAATTCATTATCGGATTCAATAATTTCAGATTCATCTTTTTTATCCATAATTTCAGTTTGATTTATCAATTCATTACTATTTTCAAAAACATCTGATTTATTTTTTTTTTGAATTTCAAATTCATTTTTATTCGATAGAATTTCATTTTGGTTTGTTAATTTATTACTGTTTTCAAAATCAACTGAAATATCTTCTTTTGCTTTGTTTAAAATTTGATTTTTTAAATACATATTTTCTTTTGACAAAAATAATTTCTTGGAACTTTTTCTTCTTTTTTTGGCATTTGATTTATTGAATTTTGATACAAATATTGGACTTTTCTCTGATTCAATATTTATTTTTTTTGGAATTAAATCGTTTTCAGTTAATGAATTTCTTGGTGATTCATGACATTTTTTGGGGGTACAGTCATAAGACGAGTAATTTATTGTTTCTTCTTTAAAATCACTCTTTACATTACAACTACACTGTTGAAACAAAGATGTTTTGTTTTCTATAATAAAAATAATTCAAATGAAATATATATATATGTACACACACACACAAATATAAAATATGAATATAAAATGACTTACTTCCAAATTGTAAATACAGTATTTCAATTAAAAGTTCTAATGGATTTGATTTTTCTGTTACATTTAATTTTGCTAAGTGCTCATCAAAAATTGACATCCACAATTGACGCATGTTTAATACATTATTTTCATACTCCATTGTTTTGTAATGCAATTCCTACACTTCTAATTATTATAAATGTTTTTTATTAAAGTATTACCATTATTGATTAGTGGTATTTTAATTTATGTATAATCTGTACTAAGCAACACAAACTATGTAAACATTGCGCAGATTAAGAATTAAAATGTCAGACTTGTTATCAAAATGTGGTGTTTTTATCGATGATTTAAATAAAATACGTGTATTTGACCCTAAAATGCATACAAAAACTTCTGAACTACAAAATAAATGTGAAACTTTTACTGAAAGTACGATGCTTGATTTTTTAGTCAATAAAATAAAATTTATTTTGCGGTTTGTTAAAGAAAATGCGAAATTGAAATGTAAAATTCATACATACACAAACACACACAGTTATATATATATATATATATATATATATATATATATATATATATATATATATATATATATATATATATGCATGTATGTATGCATGTATAAAATGCATCTTTATATTGTATATTTATATTATATGTAATAATCACATATAATTTTTATATAAATGAATGTACAATATTGAAATTTTTTATTATACACACACACACATAAACATGATAAGCATTCATTATTTCTCTATTTTATTGCAGAAATTGGTGATTTTCAAAAGTTAACTGATGAATTTATATCATTATTAGAGAGTCAAGCATCTAATGTTGATAAGGAAAAACTAAAAGCAATTGGCAAAAAAAATCTGTATCAATCTTTATCAAAAAAAAATGAATGTGAACAATTGCTCTTACAGGTAATTTATGAACTATACTATAACAATACATTACTGTCATTAATATTACAATTTTATATTTTCAGGCAATGTTTGCAGAAAAAACTGTTGATTTAGAGAGATTGAAAACTGAATATTTATCTTTACAAAAAATTATTGCTGAACAACAAGATTCAATATATCAAATACAAAATTAAAATGTGTTTTTATTAGTTTTACTAAATTATTGATATGTAAATATAATGAATTTAGTAATAAAGTTATATCATTGTTTTGTATTGGGAGTAAAATGTATATAAATATTATAGTAATTAAATTTCCTCTTTTATAAGTTAAAATTTATATAAAAATGAATTAATGATTCCATTTAACAATGATATTATAATAAAAAAATTATTATGGAAATTGAAAACTATCTGAATTTACTAAAATTATATATATATATAGAGAGAGAGAAAGAGAAAATTAACTTTTTTCTTTGAAAGAATGCTATTAAATATCAATTTTATTATAACCATAATAGATTAAAACTACCTTTGATATTGCTATTTTTTACGTTTACGTTAGAAAAACATTAATGTTACATTTATTATTTTTATTAATTTCTAAACTAAACATCGTTTTTAAATGTACTTATATGACCAACGTTGTTAAAATTTTTAACTGGTATTACAATACTAGTAACATTTATTATGATGTGTCAAAAACAATGCGTTTATTTAATGAACTGGTATATGCAACCACAGCTTAATAATTTTATTTTTATAAGTTGGAGACATTGTGAGTTAGTGTATGAGTAAAAGTATTCATCATAGACAGAAAAAATTGTTTTTATTTTAAACGGTAACAAGAGTATTCTTTAAAATGTATTTTTAAAAATCTCATCTGGAAAAATTACTCAAGTGTACTCTTTCAGTATTTCATATAATTTAATATTCGGAAGCTATATTTAAAACCATAATGGCTACTAGTGAATCGGCTGGAGATGAATCCTTGTATCCAATCGCTGTTTTAATAGATGAACTAAAAAATGAAGATGTACAGGTAAAAGTAATAGTTATTAAAAATATTAGTGTATATATATATATATATATATATATATATATACATATATATGTATATATATATATGTATATATATATATATATATATATATATATATATATATATATATATATATATATATATATATATATATATATATATATATATATATATATATATATATATATATATATATATATATATATATATATATATATATATATATATATGTATGTATGTATTATTTATTATTGTATTATAAAATAGTTCACAATGTTCAAATGTCAAAAAATTATAAAGGAAATTATTCTTTTTTTTTCTTTAATAGCTGCGTTTAAATTCAATTAAAAAGTTATCAACTATTGCATTGGCATTGGGCGTTGAAAGAACACGATCAGAATTAATACCCTTTTTAAATGAAACTATTTATGATGAAGATGAAGTATTACTAGCTTTAGCTGATCAGTTGGGCAATTTTACAACTTTGGTTGGTGGACCGGAATTTGCTCATTGTTTATTACCACCACTTGAGAGTTTAGCTACAGTTGAGGAAACACTTGTTAGAGATAAAGCGGTAGAATCCTTACAACATGTTGCTCAACAACATAGTTCTTCAGATTTAGAGAAACATTTTGTGCCATTGATACAACGATTGTCTGCAGGAGATTGGTTTACTTCAAGAACTTCAGCTTGTGGTCTCTTTGCAGTAAGTTAATGTTAGTTTGTTTTTTTTTCTTCCCTAATATGAATAAAATTATAGGTTTGTTATCCACTTGTGTCAGCTCCAACTAAAGCAGAACATCGTGCTTTATTTCGTACTTTGTGTCAAGATGACACTCCAATGGTGAGACGAGCTGCAGCTTCTAAATTGGGAGAATTTGCAAAAGTTGTTGAAAAAGAATATTTAAAAACAGATTTGATACCAATGTTAATTAATCTTGCAGATGATGAACAGGTTTGTTTGTTTAATGTTGAAATTAACTTTAATTTTAGTAATGTGCTTTTCTCTAAATTATTTAATTTTTTTTATATTAGGATTCTGTTCGTTTATTAACCGTTGAGGCATGTGCTAGTATTGCTTCTTTACTGCAGCAAGAAGATGTAGAACAACTTGTCATGCCAACATTGCGTCAGTGTGTAGGTAATGTATTGTTATATATTAAAATATTCTGTTTGTTTTTAACTTATTTAACACACACACACACATTTTTTCAAATAAATTTGTTTGAAATACTCGGGTTACTTTTTTAGCTGATCAGTCATGGCGTGTACGCTATGTTGTTGCTGAAAAATTCATTGATTTACAACGTGCAGTCGGACCAGAAATTACACGTACAGATTTAGTACAGTCTTTTCAAAATTTATTGAAAGATTCAGAAGCAGAAGTTCGTGGTACAGCTGCTAGTAAAGTGAAAGATTTTTGTCAAAATTTAGATAAAAGTCATCAAGAGCATATAATAATGACATCTATATTATCATTTGTTAAGGTAAGATTATTGTCTTTAAATCCAAGAAATTATTACATTTTTTACTAAAATATTGTAGGATTTAGTAGCAGATTCAAATCAGCACGTCAAATCCGCACTTGCTTCAGTTATTATGGGTTTAAGTCCTATTCTTGGTCGCCAAAATACAATCGATCATTTATTACCATTGTTTTTAACTCAGCTTAAAGATGAATGTCCAGAAGTTCGACTTAACATAATATCAAATCTTGATTGTGTCAATGAGGTGATTGGTATTCAACAATTATCACAGTCACTATTACCAGCTATTGTAGAGTTGGCTGAAGATTCTAAATGGCGTGTTCGTTTTGCTATTATTGAGTATATGCCATTGTTAGCTGGTCAACTTGGTCGTGAATTTTTTGATGAAAAATTGAATGCGTTATGTATGACCTGGCTTGTCGATCATGTATTTGCAATTAGAGAAGCTGCAACTAATAATTTACGTAAATTAGTTGAACAATTTGGTGCAGAATGGGCTGAAACAACAGTAATTCCGAAGGTGCTGGCAATGTCACGCGATCAGAATTATTTACATCGTATGACTTGTTTATTTTGTATTAACGTGTTGGCTGAAGCATGTGGGGCAGATGTGACTACACGGTTACTCCTCCCGACAGTATTGTCGATGGCAAACGATTGTGTTGCCAATGTTCGTTTTAATGTCGCCAAGTCATTACAGAAAATTGGACCTCAACTTGATCATGGTGTGATCCAGCCTCAGGTCAAACCAGTGCTTGATAAATTAAATACAGATGATGATGTTGATGTTAAGTATTTTGCCTCTGAAGCAATGACAAGTATTGCAGGTTAGTGGGTATATAACATGATTGTATTTACCAAATTATATATGCTAATTCAATCATTATGTCATTGTATAAATATATATTTTATTAAAAATTAGATATTTTGTAATTGTCAATATTCTTTATTTCAAAATTATTATTTTTTTTATATTTTATCAGTATAATAAATGTATTAAGTAAAAGTAAAAAACATATTATGAAATGAATTTAAAGTCTTTTATGTTATTTGATTACTTAGACATTCATAAAAAATTAAGTATGATTATGTGTGTGCATATCCATACATACATACATATATACATATATATATATATATATATATATGTATATAAGTATTATAGTTTTTCTTTAGAGAAAAATATCATGTTTATTTAAAAAGACAGTTATATAAGCAATTTCCCTTCAATTCAATAGAAAGTTCTGAAACATTAGTAAAAGAAAACAGTATGCTTAATAATTTTAGTGTAACTATATAATATTTTAAGTAATGCTATAATAAAGGAAGATGGCTGAGGTTGTTTTTTATAAGATGTTTTAAATAATTTTATTACATTTTATCTAAACTTATTAACCTATATTTAAAATATGAAATAAACTTGTTATATTCATAAAACTTATATTCAAATATACTTGATTTTTATTTTTCAAGTAATATAAAAATTAAATATCATAAAAAGGTAATATTTGTTTTAAGAAAATAGAATTTATTTCAAATTTTCATTCTTTTAATAAATTTGTTAAATAATCAAAATGTTATTTGATTGCTTAATAGATTTATTCAATAATGATTTCAAATATTTTGAAAAATAATTAAAAATTTTCCTTATTAATAAATTTTTGTGTGCTATTTTTTTATTCTACATATTTTTTGAATAATTAAATTTAAAAGTAATACAGATATATCTTAAATTGTATTTAAACAAAATGACCTCTTAATATTTTATGTATGATTACATGTGTATATAATATATTGTTTATTTATATTTATATAATTTTTATAAGTGTAAATCTTTCTGTTTGATTGAAACTTATTTACATATTGAGGTATATATTCTAATCAAAGAAAGATTGCAAAAAATTAATGTAAATGTAAACATTGGGGGTATAAATTAATAACTGTACATTTAATTTCTAAATTGTTTGTAATAATATTAACAAATAAAAATGTATTAAAGTTACCTTTTATATTTTAAATTAAATAATTATCAACCTCTATTCAAATGTATTCTAATTTTCAGCTCTAGGCTGAAAAAATATTTGCAAGCGAACTGGAATATGTGAAACAATTTTCGCAGTTTGATCTATTCAGTATAATATAAACTTCATTACCATACATCGTCGAACCAAGGTCAAACATATTGGATGTCAGTCGTAGGATTGTATGAAATATTGACAATTCTAGAATACTTTTAGTTTTTCATTTTGATTTGATTAAGACTTATTTTAATTGAAGGTAGTTACATATGAGTAATTCTTAGAGTAAGATTTTTTTATTATAATTTAAATTTAATTGTATGTACTATTATAAAATATGTTTATTATGTAATAAATTATAAAATGTATTAGGAATGAGTGTGTTTGTGTGTGTGTGTATGTATGTATATATGTATGTATATATATATATATATATATATATATATATATATATATATATATATATATATATATATTATGTACACAAAATGTTTTTAGTTTTTTGTAATATAAACATTAAAAGTTTGTGATTTTGTTAAAAATTAAAATTATGGGAATAATATTCGAAGTAATGGTTAAGGTAAGTATAACAAAGTAATTGTCAGTTTATAATAATAAAATAGTTCATTACAAAAGTTAAAATTACTAGTGTTTAAATATTATAATTTCATATTTTTTAAACTTGAGTATATTTTTAACACAAGGGATGTTACTTATTATTTATTCATAACAAAAAATCATTAAAAACATTCTTAAAATGCTATTTTAATATATGCATGTATATAAATATAATCGTTATAGCTTATATCAGTCTACTGCTACGTGAAAACCTTAATAAATGTTATCATTTTCTCCTACTTTGTTGCACCACGTCAATGAGGCGAGTTGTCAATTTTTTTTTAAACTACTTTTTAGATAGGTTACCTTAACTAAGGTTAATAAATCCCGCATGTTCGCTTTCTCCTATCGGGAATTGAACTTATTTCTTTTGCATGATAGGTGACTATGTTAAACCATATACCATCGATTTGTATACGTGTGTATTTATCAAAATTGAACAAAATGCAATCAAAAAATATGACTAAATCGTAATCAGTAAACATGACTAAAACTTAATTTTAATTAGATCTATGATAAACGATAACTTAATCAGTTATTTGTATGAAATGATTAAATTAGTTAATTTTGTTTTTTTCTGACTAATGTTTAATCGTCAATAATTAGTCGTACAGTTGAATAATCGTTTTATTTTTTGAATTTTTAGCACATTTTTATTAAAGAACTTCTTCAGTAGGGGGTTTTGTAAATATATAGTAAATGAGAAATCGATGGTCTACAAAAAGAATCTAAGATTGTCATAAGAGAGTTTAATGTTGACTGGGTGTATTAGTTTAGAGCTAATATACTATATATATATATATATATATATATATAATACAATCGTTCAAATGAACATGCCATTTATCGAATTGTTGAAAAATTTGAAAACAATTTTATTCTGCATGATACAGCAGTGTCTGTAAGACTAAGAAATAATAGAAGTTAGGCCAATATTGCTTCTATTAGTGAATATTTTAAAATGAAGCTGGATTTCACGTTACAGTAAATGGAGTGCGTTACCAAACCATGATTAATGATTTTTTCCAAAAATGATTGAAAATGATTTACACATTGTGATTTCAATAGGATGGTGCTACGTGCTATATATCTACGGAAATACTAGACTTATTGAAACAAAAGTTTAATGAGTCTTATTTCCCGAAATGGACCCATCAATTGGCCACCAAGATCATGTGATCTAACTTCATTGGATTATTTTCTGTGGGGTTATGTGAAATCATTGGTTTATGCTTATAAACCACAAACAACAGAAACATTAAAAATAAACATTGAACGTATTTATTTTCATATGAAATTAGATCACAATTATGTGAAAGAATGACTAAAATTGGACTAAACGAATGCACTATGTCAAGCGAAATCGTGGTGGTTATATGAGTGAAATTGTATTCCATCATTAATTCCATAGAATAAGCTTAAAAATAAATAAATAAATAACTAATTTAATATTCTTGTTTTATTTTCATTTATACATGTGAGGATTAAATTGATGATAACAGTGTTTACATTTCCTATTCCTTCTAAGCTTAGTCACTTGGGACAAACAATAAATAATGACTAATGATTTGTGATTAGTCATTACTAATGATTGATATTTACACATGATTAAAATTAGTCTAAAAATATTAATAAATCTAACCAACGAAAAAAAATAATTTGTGACCAATAACTAACTTAGTTCTAATTAATCGGTGGTCAAAATTTTATTTATTACAATATTTTAATCAATTTGTGATCAACTCGGTATATATACAAGTAGTCCAAATGAGACTGAAGGATAGTAAATTATATTAAACAAGTAAATGTATGTCTAAACCCTTCAGTTTCATTTGGGTTACCGTATATATATATATGTATATATATATATATATATATATATATATATATATATATATATATATATATATATATATATGTATATATATATATATATATATATATATATATATATATAATGATGCCTTTTATCTAATAGTTCATTATTTTAAATAAAAAAAATATATTTGACATATATTTTTTAATTATAAAAAATGTTATAATAATGACTAACGATGCAATTTTAAATTGGTCATTTGATGAATCGTTTTCTTTTGTAAAGATACGAATTTGAAAAAACAACTTTATCAAAATTAAAATTATCAACAATTACATTATAACGATTTAAAGTATTAAAATGAAACAAAAAGTTTTCATACCCAACAAAAAGTATATTTTAATTAATATTTAAAGAATATGTAAAAATTCAATGTAAACCAGAAATAGTAGTTAAGAAATTCAAAGTGATATTTATGTCATGTGTTAAATAAAATATAAATAATAATAATGGAAACTCGATGACAAAAAAAGTAACAAGAAGTTGGGTTTTCCCAAAATTACATATTACTCTGTAATTGCTAATGGATCAAAATCGAAATCATTTTTTGATCTGCGCTTGTTTCGTTTCTTGAGTTCTAAAATTTTTAATAATAATCTTCTATCATTTCCACTGGAACTAAATATCCATCCTGGAGCAGTTATTGTTATGTCTCCTAATAAAATTGCGTTTTTACTTGATGTGTAGAGAATTTTTAGAATAAATGAACAAATAATCTATAAATTTTTAAATATAAATTTATATATATCAAGACGAATAAAATTGAAAGTATTAGCAAAAATATCATTTTTAATTTTTTTAGATCTGTACTGAAAATTTCTCGAAAACTCTATTATCAGTATTTTAATATAAAGATATATTTAATTGATTATTTTGCAATAATAATTATATATTAGTGACATTTTATATATATATATATATATATATATATATATATATATATATATATATATATATATGAAAAAAATGTATTTTGTATACCTGTAATATGAAAATTACAATAACTCCTAATATTATTATGATGAAGCCCCATTCAATAGGATCACGAAATGCTTGTAGACAACCATGTTTGTTAATTGTTTCAAGAATAGTATGTTCTTTGGCTATAATATTTAATTGTTGTAAAGGATCATGCAAACAAGGTAGACTACTTTTAAGTTTGCAACAACTCCATGGTATAGAAGGCGTTAACACGCTTCCATCACTTTTCGTGTAACTAAAATCACCAATTATATACATATATATATATATATATATATATATATATATATATATATATATATATATATATATTTACTTTGATATTAGAGAATTATTTATTTGTAAATAGTCTAAAGGTATCCACGCTTCTAAATTCCAGTCCTTATAGCTATTTACACCACAACATTCAAGTTTATATTGAAGGATATCAATGGCATGTTTCCATGAAGGATCTTTTAAGTATAATTTAATACCCCTTTTGATAGAAAAACGTATTGTACGCACAAGATGTTTACAAATCTTAACTGCTAGTGCTGCAAGTACTAAGCCATTAAAACACGTTATATAACCAGTCGTAATCCATATTAAAAGTTGACTAGGTGTACTTTTTCTGAAATATTTCTATATTTCAGTAAATATTTTAATTAATACAGTATTTTAATATTTTAAAATAATTATGAAATTTCAAAACATATTTACTTATGTGCTTCAGCTATGCATTTTTCGCACATTTTTAGTCCTGCAACATATTGAATTATTATATTCATTCCATACATAATCATTGTCATAAAAACGAAATTAATTTCTGCTTTGTCAGCGTGTGCATATGGTCCGATTGTTTTAATAATATAAATTCCGTTTACAGAAAAAAATAATCCAATAAACACGCAAATTAAATTAAATATTCCGATTATAATTGCCAGAGTATGCCTAGTTTTATTTTTAATATATACTACACCGAGAAGCATTTTGACATTTGTAAAACAAATATCTGCATATTTTCACATTATAAATACACGTATTTTTAAAAATCGATTTTATAGACAATTCTTGTAAAATATGTTTTAAGCAATGTTATAAAATAATAATTAAAATAAATTAAAAAATCATCTGAACATTATATAATTAAATATTTAATTTTTGTGATAGATAAAATAATAAGAAAAAATTTTCACATGAAAAACATATATATATATATATATATATATATATATATATATATATATATACTAGGGGGTTCGTCCCCCTGCTTAATACGTTCGTCAAATCCTTCTGATGGGGTGCTACGTCCTTCGCTAGCTACGCATGAGTAATGCAGAGGTAAAAGGAGACGCGGGAAGCTTACAATTGTTAATGTTGGGAGTTACTCGTTCACGTTTGGAGTAATCTAAGTATAAATGACATTAATTTTTCGATAGAAAATTAATATTATATTATATATATCATCATCACATCATTAAGTCCATATCAATCCAATACTGGACGAAAGCCTCAATAAATGCTACCATTCACTGGTATTTGGTCATATTCACCACGCTGACCAGGTGAATTGGTATATATATATAATATAATATATCATCAGTATCACTCTCCACTACTCGAATAAAATGTAATATATTTTTAAAAGTTTTGGGATCGTGATTCACCCTAATGATGCTTACTTGCTATATTGTTGAGTTCTTTATCACTTTTGTCAGGACCATTATTTTATAAGTTTTTCCTGTATGTTTAAACGTACTAACATTCAAAGAATATTTACATATATATATCACATCATAAAGCCCATATCAATCCACTGCTGTACGAAAGAGTCTCAATGAATGGTGAATATAACCATTCACTATTATTTGGTCATATTCGCCACGCTGTGGAGGTGGATTGGTGAAGATTTTTTATTCGGGGTTTAGCTCCCTTAATTTTTCGACAGTTATTTTTTTCCAAGATGAGATTGTTGGCCTTCATGCTCAACCCTCGAAAGTGAGGGAGTCTCCGACTGGAAATCGAACGAAATCTCCCGCATAACACGCGGTGATGCAAACCACTGTACTACCCAGTCGGTATATATATATATATATATATATATATATATATATATATATATATATATATATATATATATATATATATATATATATATATATATATATATATATATATATATATATATATATATATATATATAATATTTATTGTATTATTGCAACGGTGTTATGAAAATAGAATATATTAATGTGTTAATAATTATTGTAATTATTTTTTTAAAAAAATAAAAATCCTTAAAAATTAATTTTCTTAATAACTGATGAATAATTATATGTAAGATAAATGTTTATGATGGAAAACAATGCTTGATGAAATCTAAAATAAATAATATTTCTAAAAAGAATTTAATAAGAATGTAAATAAAGAAATTATTAAAAAAGTAGATTTCACCTATTTTAGATGTGAGTAAAGAAAATAATAAAACTATTTCATAAATAGTATGAAAAGTAATTAAAAATTTATTTTTGCTAATTTTACATAGATTTGTAGTAATAAGATCGTTTTTTTTTTTATTCTTAAATGTTGTAATTATTATAATACTGTAATTAAAATATAATGCTTTTATTAATACAAATAAAACCGACTGGGTAGCACAAGGGTTTGCATCACCGCATGTCATACGGATATTGCGTTCGATTCCCAGGCGGGGGAGAGTCCCTCATTTTCGAGGGTTGAGCATGAACGTCGACACCCTCATCTTGTAAAAAAAAATGTCGAGAAGGGACAGACTCTATAAAAACCTTATATATATTAATACATATAATAAATTTAAATTATAATTAAAAAAAAGGTTTTTTTAAATTTTAGCATCAGTTTATATCTTTTAAATAAAATTCGACTGTTTTTATATTTCATAATTTAATTTAAATTCAATGTTGCTTTCAAAAACTTATTTTGTTAGTGACGTATTTATTGACAAAACTTAGTTTTGTCAATAAATACGTAAATATTAGCGATGTGTCCGTAGTTATGGTAATAGTTATTTGTAAAACAAGAGTTTCATTATTGACATTGAATACTATATTGAAATAGTGTTTTACTTTCATTAAAAATAAATCTTATTAATATATTGATTTATTTAAAAAGATATGTCGTCTACTGTTGCTTCTGAAGAAAAGTCAGTGGAAGTAATAGAATCACCTATAAATTCTGAAGATGAAGGTAAGTTTGATTATTAAATTATCAATTGATTTGTTATGTATTGTTTTAACTAATTTATTTTTTAAAAATTAATAAAAAAATGTTAGTTAATTGTATATACTTTAAGCATAGAATATATAAAAAATTATCAACTATCTATTTCTCTCGCTATATACATTGACAGTTTATAATATAAGGAAAAATATAAAAGTGTGTGTGTTATTAAATAAGAATTTATAAAAATTGTTAATTCATTTTCTTATATTTTTGGTATATATGACAATCACACATATGTTTCCATAAATAATTAAAAAAAGAATAACTTAAAACATCAATTGTTTTTTTGTTGCATTAACAATTAAAAGAATTTTTCCCCTGAATATAATTTTAGTAAATTTCAAAAATGTGCAAATAAATGTAACTCAAGATATACGATATTAATTTGTGCAATTTTACATAATTCAGTAATATTACATTCTTGTAAGAGTCTAAAAATTTGTTCTCTCTCCATATATATAGTAAAAAATGATAATTTTAATCTACTTTTATAAATTTTTAATTACGAGTTATGAATGTATCAATTTTGAATGATATATTGTTTAATAAATTGATGTAAAATGCGTCGCTTTATGAATCAAGTGTATTTTAATTGACTGAGGAATAGTTTTATTTTAATAACTATTATTTTCTTATGTATATATATATATATATATATATATATATATATATATATATATATATATATAATTTGATTAGAACAACAAGATATTAAAGAAGAAACTTCGCTTTTATCAACTCCCGCCCAAGAAAAGCCTACATATACTGATGAAGAATTAGACATTTTAGTAAAATATATAAAACAAATTACTACTCTTTGTCATTTATATGATGATGACTGGACTGAATCATGTGAAAATACTATAAAACAGTTTTTTTTGGATCCATCAGAAATTGCTTTGACTGTATTTTTTGTTGGAGACACATTACATTGTTCTTTAGGATTTCCAGTTATTCCAATAAATGATTTACAATATTTTATTAGAGAACCAGGAGATATTTTTACTAAAGAGAATTTCCATGAATTAATACAATTTGGAAACGTTGATGATAATATTGAAGGTTCTATTTTGAAAACGATGGAATATGTTTATGCTCCTATTTTTTTTGAATTAACATCTTGGCCAGATAGTATCCTTTTAAACAATAATAATCAAATCTATTGTAGAATTAAATTACAAGTAATTATTTAATAAATATAAAGTGTGCAAACCTAAAAGAATGTTAAAATTATTTTTTAATTTAAAATTTCTGTAAAAAAGTATTTTAAAGCAGATTTTGATATATTTCATTTATTATATAATACGAAATTAAATATAATCTACTGTAGATATATTAAACTAAAAAAAAATTTAAAACGATATTATATATACAATGACGTGCATAAGTATTCGCCGTATGGGTTACATAAGCAATTTATTGATATAATTTAATAAAGTCGTTAAATTAAAAAAAATTATATTTAATTAATAATAAATATAATATTCATTAGAAAAAAATACAAAAAGTAATAATTAATTCTATTATATAGTAAAAATTTTTAAAATAAATACAGTAGGTTACATTTTTACTGAGCAAAAGTATTCACCACTTTTAATATTATGCAGAAGAAATATCAACAATTTTTTTAAAAAAGAGTTTAATATCTTGTTTGTTCCCTTTTCTTTTTACTACTTCATTTAAACGATTTGGCATTGAATAAATTAATTTTTTCGTTGCTTCCGATGTTATATTTTCCCACTCCTTTTGAAGAAAGGTTTTAAGTTGTTTCTTGGAGGTAATATGGTGCTGTCGAATTTTTCTCTCTAATAAATCCCAAAAATATTCTAAGGAATTTAAATTAGGAGATTGTAGTTGTGTTTTCAGTGTATGGGGAGTATTGTAGAGAGCTCAAAGCTTCACTATATGAACAGTACGCTTTGGGTTGTTATCATGTTAGAAGTAATATTCATTCTTCAAACACAATTTTCTAGCATTTTCTTTTAAATTTTGTTTTAAAATATTCAAATATTAGAACTTATTAATGGTTTCGTCGATAAAAACTAGGTTACCAACTCCAGAAACGGCCATGCAACCCCACCACCACTATGTGTAACAATTTTGTGTATATGGTTCTCTTGCAGTTCTTTATTTTTCTTTCTCCATACCAAAATTTGGACATCAGAACGATAATACAGAATTTACTTTCAACCTTGGTCCAAAACTCCTCATTACATTTATTTTATTAATTATTTGCAAATTGAAACTTTTTGGTTTGGTTCATTTTACATATAGCTGATTTTTTTCTGCAGACGCGGTCGTTGTAATCAGCCTTTTTAAGAATTCTCCGTACTGTACAAGGATGTAGTTTTTTTTCTAATCTATAGTTTTTTTCTAGCTTGTTTTAGGCTGTTTCTCAATTATAATAATTATATTACGTTGTTCATGTACTGTAAGTTTGGATGGCCGACCAGTTTTTTGACAATTTTCTAAGCTTCCGGTATCATTAAAGCGTTTTATTATATCACGAACAGTAGTACGACTCTTGGACACTATTTCTAAAATCTCCTTATATGATTTATTTTTTTTTTTTTGGTGTAAATTTATAATTATTTCTCTCTTGGATATACAAGATTCTTTTTGTTTGCGTCGCATTTTTGAATTATCTTCGTCAAACTCATTAAATGATAAAAACTGTCAACGTAAACTGAATGGAGAATTCTCGGAAAATATAAATATTTAGTTATACTGCAATGCTGTCACATTTATTTAACAAGAGTTTTGATATTGTATGTCGTTATCAATAAGTGGTGAATACTTTTGCTCAGCAAAAATGTAACCTACTGTATTTATTTTAGCAATTTCTATTGCATAATAGAATTAATTATTGTTTTTTGTATTTTTTTCTAATGAATATTATATTTATTATTAAATAAATGAAAAAAAAATAATTTAACGACTTTATTGAATTATATCAATAAATTTCTTATGTTACCTATATGGCGAATACTTATACACGTAGAAATATATATATATATATATATATATATATATATATATATATATATATATATATATATATATATATATATTGTATATAGTATTGAATATTTAAATTACATTTATCTTAGCATTTTATAATATATGATATTCTATATGAATTACAATTTTTTTTGGATTTTTTTGTAATTGATTATTTTTATTTTAAGTATTCTCTTAACAATATATTCAGCTGTAAAATGCGATTTTTGTAAACAATTACACTCCTTTCTTTCTGTATTAACAGATCGATATTATAAAATGTTAGGAATAACAGTTATGTATATTCCAAGAGAAGGATCATGTTTATCAGTCGAAGCTGCATGTAAAGACAGGGAATTGGTAAAAAGACTTGAAAGTATAGCAGCATATTGGACTCAACAATTACGTCTTGCGCTCAATGATCAAGAACAGACATCTCAAGATCTAACATCTCCAAAAGAAGAATACGATTTTTGGGTTTATCGATGTATGAAGTGCACAGTTTTTGTTTTGTTAATATGTAATTTATAAATACAAAGACAAATACACACTTACATACAAACATGTATATATATATATATATATATATATATATATATAATAGTAATTAATTTATTTAAAATAAATAAATAATAAAACGTCGGAATTTTATCATATTTAAAGATTGTATTTTTATATGATTTTTTTTAATTTTTTATAAGAATTTAATAAAAAGTAAAAATTTTATGAAAGTATTTTATTTTATATGATATAGAATTTTGTTAAAATCATTAGACTTTAAATTAACAGTTGATCTGGTGACATTTTTTTCTATTTGAATTTATAAAATCATTGTTTTAATTATTGATCTTCAATATTATTAATTTTATATCCTATTGTAGATGAAAATCTTGTTGGTTTATATAGTCAAATTCAACAAAAAGGTTTACAACGAATATTAGAAATTTTAAAAGCAACCCAGTCTACACACGTGAGGCAATTTTTAAACTTAGCTGATCAAATTGATGCCAGTATGAGAGAAGCTAAGAGTAATATTGAATATCTTCAAATATTAAATACTAAATGCTCGGAATTGCAAGACGTTCAAGATCCAGAAAAAATACCTGACCATATTCCATATATTTTAAATCTCTTCCGAGTAATTTGGATGAAAAGCCCTTTTTTTAATACAAAAGAACGTATTTCTTCACTATGTAGAGCACTTAGTAATCAAATCATAAATCAATGTACTGCATATATTAATTTAAAATTGGTTTTTGAAGGAAAAACTAGAGCTAGCATTAAAATGTTCAACATTTGTGTAGAATGTTGCATGAAGTACAAAAATATTTATGATCTGGTGATTATTATTTACTTGTTGTGACAGAATCGAATATTGGAAATTAATTTGTGAAATATGTTTTTTTTTTTAGATTTCTGAAGCTCATACAGAAAGAACACCAGATCAGCCATGGGTATTGGATAATACAATTATATTTAACCATGTGGATTCATTTGTATCACGTTGTCATGATATGATAGAAATTTGTGAAGCAATGATTGTTTTTGGTAGATATGATGAAGACAGACAAATCCCAAAACCAATGTTTGGCGGAACAAGAGGCTTAGAGTTTGAAAAATTATGCGATAAAGTTGAAACAATGTTACAACGGAGCGTTGATAGAATTGAAAAAGTAAATTTTTATTCTTTTAATATTTTATAAAAATAAATATTTCTAATGTTTGTTTTTATGGTGAAATTATCATCCTCGAAGTGTAAACGTACAAAATCTTAAACAGTTCACCAAAATACGTATAAAGAAATTAGACATTTTTCATATTATTATTGTTAATCTGGTTATGTAAGGTTCTTAAGAAAAAATAAATTAATTAGCGATCAGTGTATTATTTATTCATTAAGAATTTCTTAAAATTGAAACTTTTTAAAAGTACAAACGTTTTTATGTTTATATATATACACGAGTGTCCTTTGATAAGTATGGTAAAAAAGTAAGAAAAACTAAATTGAAAAATTTAAATAAATTAAACAATAAATAAATTTACCATATTTATCAAACGACCCTCGTATATATAATAATTATTGAAAATATTTCAATTTTTACATATCATTTTAGGTGAAGTCTACAATTTTAAACGTACAAGATATTACATGGTATGATGAAATTTTAAAATTCAGAGCTCAAATGAAACATATTGAAGTTATTCTTGAAAATATGATATCCACTATTGCAGAAGGTGTTAATTCACTTGATGAAGCATTAGAATCTACTGCATTTTTATATAATTATTCTCATCGAGATAATTTAAAACCCACATTCGAATTAAAAGTTGCTCAGGTATAAAATGATTTGCAATTTGTTTGTGTTGCACTTATTTCAATAAAAAATATTTATTATCACTACTATAAAAAGTAACTTTTAAATTTAATATATTACATACAGGTATACAAAATATTTTCTGATGAAATACAAACTATGAAAAAAGATATGATTAATGACAAAGACAAATACCCTGCTATGTTACCACATTATGTAGGTAGAGCGTGGTTAATTCGACTTATGAAATTTCGTCTCATAAGACAAAAAGAAGTATGATTAATTAGTATATAATTTTAATTGACACAGAAATACTGTATGGTAAAAAATATTGCTATAGTTTATTTTTTTCTTACAGAAAGTTGATAGTTCAGTTTGGCTTTGGCCTTGTTCTAATTCAGAGATTATTAACGATCAATATAAAAAATTAATTTCTTCAATGGATGAACGCATTCGATATATGTATCAAAAATTTTTGAATAGTCTTGGCGAAGATGTGCCTAAACGTCTAGAAAGACCGCTTATGTGTCGAAGTAGCATATATCCTGGATTACTTGAATGCAATATCGATAGGTACAGATAATTTCAGACTACAATTATCAAATAACGTAAAATAAATTTATAGTAATTAATTTTAGATATTTATTGATTCATATGAAAAGTA
This sequence comes from Neoneuromus ignobilis, assembly GCA_029203775.1. Classification (NCBI taxonomy): domain Eukaryota; kingdom Metazoa; phylum Arthropoda; class Insecta; order Megaloptera; family Corydalidae; genus Neoneuromus; species Neoneuromus ignobilis. The sequence goes on from CP092090.1 coordinate 17,253,267, forward strand.
TGTTAAATAAATAAGTTTGCAATTAAAGGTGCATAATTTAGAAAGATTAATATTAAGTTACTTAATTAACAATGGATCGGATCATATTGTCATTTTATTTATTTGAGATTATTTTTATTTATTTCAAATTTTTTCTTACACACACACACATATGTATATATATATATATATATATAAGAAATGTGTGTAATTATTTACAGATCGATTTTGGAAATGTGCAGAGAAACGTTATATTGGGAATTAATGGGATTAGAAATACCTCAACAAGTTTCTTCAGTGTATAAAAAAATCGACAATATTAAAATAATATATGAGAGTGTATTAGTTGTTGTAAAAAATTATAATCGTATATTATCAGCACTTTCAGATGATGAAAGACTCTTATTTCGTCCCCTTATAACAATGTGTGATAAACGAATTGCACCAGGACTAACTAAACTTACATGGAGCACAGAAATGGCAGATGCATATGTCAATGAATGCTCACTCGTCATGTCTAATGTAATATTTTTGAAAATATTAATAAATAATTCTGATAATAATTTATGTCTAATGTTCGTATTAATTAATAGTTGCAGGATTTTTTGAATGACTATAAACTAAGTAATCTAGAAGTTGTAAAAATCTGTGAAACTATATGTGACACACCTCTTATAAATATACCTACAAGTCATATTTTTGATCTTTCATCTCTTACACATTTAATTGAAAAATATCGAGATAAGACGATGGTACAATTAGCAGGATTTTATAAAAAAGCTATTGATTTTCTTATCGTTGTTTATGACGGTTTTGAATTACATATTGAAGCGGTAATTTTTTTTACTATTTATTCATATTATATCCATTTGAAAACTGTTGTTAAATAATTTGTAAAAATTAAAAAAATATATACCATATAATAAAATATTTTTTAAAAATAGATGGGTGTTCATTGGGTACGATATATACAAAAATACGATGTTTTATTTGAAAATGCCTTTCGTATATGTGTTAAAAATTCTCTTCAAATAATGTTTGAAACACTTCACGGTGATGGACTTACAGGACCATCCGCACTTTTAAGATTAGATGTTAATTTACAAGAAAACCAAGTGAGTATATTTTGTATTAAAAATGATGAAGATAATTTTTGTTTTAATTTTCTTTCAATTTTATTAGATTAATTTTGAACCAACAGTCGTGGAATTGGCTTCTATGGTTGCTAGTATATTACCAGGAATTATAAAAGCATTCAATGCAATTCCACGATTATTCGAAAAATTTCATATTGTAGGAAATGAACCTCTATCATTTTCTGAGTATATATCAAAGGATGAGGAGTGCATACAATTACAGCAATTAATTTCTTCTGGTATTATTTGTTAATTTGATATTTCTATTATTTTTTAAAAATAAATTGTAATTACTAATTTTATTTGTATTAAATTATAAATGTTATATATATATATATATATATATATATATATATATATATATATATATAGATTTTTCGGTCAGATAAATTATTATTCCATATATTTGATTCCAATTTTATTTAATATTTTAGAAGTAACATTGACAGTTTCTAAAATACAATCGTATAAAAAAATATGGGATCCATATGTGGAAATTTGGCAAATTGATAAAGATAGATTCATAAAAAGATATGAATTACAAAAACCTAATGCAAATATGTTTGATTCTAATATTGGAAAATATACAGAGGTTGCAAATAGTGCAGCTGCTCAGGTCAGTTAGAATTTTGTTTGTTAATAGATTTTGATTTTTAAAATACATATTTTATTTAGGAAACGATAACACATGTGCATTTTTTATCGGTAAACTCAGCTCAATTAAAAACTTCCATTATTCAGCATTGTTTAGAATGGCAAGAACGTTTAACAAACTTATTGTTACAAATCACCAAAGCTAAAGTAGATCATGTTTATGATTATACAATAATGTATACTGAAAAGTAAGTACAATTATATCTATCTATCTATATATTAAATTTGTTTTATAATAATAATATAACATTAATGTAGGATTACTCATATACCTACGAATCTTATTGAAATGCAAGAATCTGTTCATCTTTATAAACAGTTATTAGATGAAATATCAAATGAAGAACGAGAATTTAGAACTGTAGATGAACAGTTTCGTATTTTAGATAAATATTCCGTTTATATAGAAGAAGATTTGAGACATCGAAGTACACAAATAGAGCAAATATGGCAAATATATTTACAAGTTTTGCAAGAAGCTCAACTTATGATTAATAAATCAAAGGTTGATAATCAAAATTTACATAGAACACAAATATATATATATATATATATATATATATATATATATATATATATATATATATAATATTCATAAATTATAATTATTTTAACAATTTTAGTTTATAATTGTGCTGTTTAAAGATATTTTTATTTTTAATTTAAATTGTGTTATTTTTATTTTAAATTGTATTAATATTTTTAAAGGACACATTTCGAGCAAGTCTTTTGGATGAAGCAGAAAAACTTAAAAAAGATTCTGCAGATTTGTTTGAAACATTTTTACAGACAGCTCCGATCACATATGAATATAAAACAGAAGACGCACTAGCAATTTTGCAAAATATTCGAGAACAATTAGAAAATATAAAATTAAGAGAAGAATTTCTTACAAACGATTTAAAAATCTTTCATATTAGTAAACCAGATAATCCAGAGTTGAGAAAACTTGATAAGGTAATTTTCACAGACAAAGTAATATTATTAATATATTGTACAGTATATTGTATAGGTTTATATATATATATATATATATATATATATATATATATATATATATATATATATGTTATACATACATATTATTTATGTAAATGTGGAAATCTATATATTAAATAAGCTATATATATATATGATTTACAATATTATTTAATATAAATTTTTTTCAAGCAATTCAAGGAATTGATTTATTAAGAGGTACTTTTCACTCATATTTATATGATACTCGTATTTAACAAATATTAGTAATTTTATTTATAAAAGTGTGTTAATTTTTGGTTTATTACTATTAACATTTGGAATTGTTTAACATCTGAAATAAAAATATAATGTATTAAAATTTTATTAATTATTGAAAATATATGTTTCAACAATCTCTTTTTTAAAGGATCTTACAGCCTTGGAGTTAATTTGGGATCTTACAGTAACATGGAATGAAGCGTGGCAAAAATATAAAACTGGTGAATTTTGGACCCTTGAAACTGATGAAATGGATGTAACTGCTCAAACTTTATTTAAAAAGTTGTCTCGTTTATCGCGCGAATTAAAAGAAAAAAAGTTTGTATTTAAAAAAATATATTCTTGAATTTTGAAATATATATATATATATATATATATATATATATATATATATATATATATATATATATATACGAGGGTCATTTGATAAATATGGTAAATTTATTTATTGTTTAATTTAATTAGTTAATTAATTTAATTAAATGTTTCAATTTAGTTTTTCTTACTTTTTTACCCATACTTATATATATATATATATATATATATATATATATATATATATATATATGTATGTATGTATGTAGTGAATTTTTAAAATAAATTTTATGTTAATTAGAGAAATGATTATTTAAAAAAAATATTTCCATATGAACATATACGAGTATATTTTTCATATTTCATTTCTGCCTCTTTTTTTATTTTTACCTCAGTATAAAGCCCAAATTATTATGTAAATTGTACATGTTTCGTTTTAATTGCAATTTTCTTTTCTTCTTTTATTATTCAATTATTTCTGTATAGATGGACCATAGTTGAGCACACAAGAAAGCGTGTTGACTCATTTCGCCGCGCTTTACCACTAATTGGAGATCTCAAGAATCCAGCAATGCGTGTTCGCCATTGGGATAGAGTAAAAAATGCAATTGGTAGAGATTTTGATCAAAATTCATCTGATTTCAAACTTGAATTAATTCTTGATATGGAAATGCAATTGTATGCCGATCAAATTGCCGATATATCAAATGCTGCAACAATGGAATTACAAATAGAAACTGGATTAAAAGCAATAGTGGATACATGGAATACTATGACCATAGAAATGATCGCCCATAAAGACATAGGAATATACAGGTTATATTGATTTTTTGGAAATTTTAATATTAAAGTAATTTTTAATTTTAACTAAAAATAAAATAAATGCATTTAAATACTATTAAAAATAGTTCTATTAAATATGTTTTAAAATAAATAAGATGTCATTTTAGAAAATATGAAAACATGATTTTTGTATTGTAGATTAGTTTCAGTTGATGATTGTTTTCAAGCTCTTGAAGAAAATTTAACACAGCTTTCAGGAATGAAAAGTACTCGATTTGTTGAACCGTTTGCCGAGAGAGTGGATTATTGGGAACGTACATTATCTTACATAATGGAAACTTTGGAGCAAGTACTTCATGTTCAAAGACAGTATCTTTATCTTGAGGTTATTTTTTACCATTATTAATTATGGAAAATTTTAATCGACGTTTTAAATTATTGAACTATATAATATATGCCGATATACTGTAATATATTTTGAAAAATAAGTAGATTTTTGTAAATTTATAATATAAATTTTGTGATATATATATATATATATATATATATATATATATATATATATATATAAAATTTTAAAAGTGTCATAGTAGAGTATGCATTATCGTATGTCATATGGGAGATTACTATCAATTCTTGGCAGGAGAATTCCCCAGATTGAGGGCTAACCATGAGGGCTGATAACCTCAACTTATAAAAAAACATATATATCACGGAATTAAGATAAGAAATGCCTTTGTATTGTATAACACTGTCAGAAAAGTCAAGATTTTTCAAGGGCTAACAAAGAATAGTAGTATTAATAATATAATTAAAATATTATTTAAAATAAAAATGTATGTATTTGATTATAACTATGTTTATTTTATTATCTAGAATATTTTTCTTGGTGAAGATATACGAAAACAACTTCCAAATGAATCTGTAGAATTTGATAAAATAATGAACGAATGGAGAATCATAACTAGTAATATGCATGCTGCCCCAAATGCATTTAAAGCAACCCATTATAATCCACCTCCATTCCTTTACAATTTACTTTTAAGTATGAATGACAAGCTTGAAAGTATTCTTCGAGCTTTAGAAGAATATCTTGAAACGAAACGACGTATATTTCCTAGATTTTATTTTATTTCAAATGATGATTTGCTTGAAATACTTGGAAATTCTCGTAAACCAGAAATGGTACAGCCGCATCTAAAAAAATTGTTTGATAATTTGAATAAATTGAAAATAAAGGTATTTACAGCATATATTTTATCAATAATAAAAGGCTTTAAATTCTTTTTTATTTTTTAAATAAAAATTATTACCTTAAAAAGATAAAAAAAAATAATAAACTCGACCATTATTAATTCGTCGACTGGTAATTCAGTTCTACTGCTAATTAGAATACAATTTACGCTAGTGTAATTACTTGTATAGGGTTATCCAAATGTGACGCCTAGATTTGTGTTTTATTAAAAAAAAACATGTGTTTAGAGTGGTGTGTAGGGAAACATGTGTATAGTTTCTTTTGTTTCCTTTTAATAAAACACAAATCTAGGCGTCACATTCGGATGATGCTATACTATCTGTTAGTTTATTATTGGAAAATTATTTTCTTATGTTTACTTATGCATCTTCAGTTAGTGTGATCGATTTTTTTTTATTTTATTATGTATATGCAATATGTATCTGCATGTGATTGTTTGCATATAAGAATTCCGTCACTTTTAAGTAAAGAGATGTCATTTATTGTTTTTTACAACATGGTTTGTGTATTGGATTCATATTCCTATAGATGTAAAAAAAAAACAAATTGACATTTTGCCATTGTATAATTAATTTAGATTCAAAATATTTGAAATTTTAACAATTTGTGAGATCAGTTTGAGATAAATTGAATATCTACATGTATTATGTTTTTGTATTCCTTATTTCCATGCTAAGGTAGTGTGTTTTAATTTGATACATCTTCTTTTATATAATAGAGTCATGTGCATGTTTTATAACTGCATTTTTATAAAATATTATATACTGCAATGTAAAAAGTTAAACAAATTGAAGGTCATTGGACCATTATGTGAGTTTATTATACACCATTTATTTTTGATAATTTTTGGTAAACTGATCTGGCAAATTAACTAATCCAGCGCCAAACATTTTTCAACAATGCCGTATTTGTGTTTGTCGAATGTATTAAAATATCAAGTTTGATAATTTGTTTTCATGAAAGATGCTAATTAAATTTCTTTTAACGATAGATTGACTGTTAATTATAACTAATTAATTTAATGTTATACATATAAGTATTGTATTCAATGAATATTTATAAATAAAAATTTAAATAAATAACATCTCCGTAGCAAATTTCCGTTGATCATTCTGTAGCTGAATCGATGTTTTCTGATGATGGAGAATGTATACAATTTTTAAAACTAGTACCATTAGAAGGACCTGTTGAACGTTGGCTTGGAGATATAGAAACGGCTATGCGTATTATTTTACGAGATCAACTTCGTCAATGTTGTCTTGCTTTACGAAAAATGCTTAGTAAGCGTGATAAATGGCTGTTAGCTTGGCCGGGTCAATTATGTAATACTAGTAGTCAGGTGAACTATTATAGTATTTAATGTTTTGAAATACGTAATTTGTAAGTCATATTCTATTAGATTCAATGGACAACTGATTGCACTCGTTCATTAATTCACTGTAAATTGTTAGAGACAAAGAAGCCATTAAAAAAATTACGAAAAAAACAAAATAAAGTTTTAGGTAAATTATCTGAATTGAGTAGAAGAGATTTACAGAAGATGCAAAGATTAAAAGTTAATGCTCTTATTACAATTGAAATTCATGCTCGAGATGTTATTGATAAAATGTATAAGCAAAGTAAGTTGTTTCGAAGTTATTAAAAAATGATGAAATTTGTCGACTGTTACTTAGTCATTAGTCGTTTGATACTTTTACATATTTATTGGATATATATATATATATATATATATATATATATTTGAAAATGCATTAAAATAACAGAAGTAAAAATATAAATAAATAAATATTTCTATGTATTATTAAGTAGCCAAAATGGTCATCGCCTTTATCATAAAATATTTAATAATAACGTGCCTGCTTAGGATAATAAATTTTATGTTTGGAATTCATATAAAGAACAGAATTTTACTTTTTGTTGTCTCTCTTTTTCAATCTAATTATCGGTCTTCACTGAAATATAATAGTATAATATTTAATTAATAATATTTCATTTTAAAATAGATTGTATGGATGTATCTTCTTTTGAATGGTTTTCTCAGTTAAGATTTTATTGGGATCGTGCACTTGATGATTGTTTGATTCGTCAAACAAATACATACTTCATGTATGGATATGAATACAATGGAAATTCTGGAAGATTGGTTATAACTCCGTTAACTGATCGGTAATAACACATTAAAGCGATTGACATACATATGTAATATTTAATATATTTTGAATACAACATATTTTACTGAAGGCTTTGAATTATAAAATAATTTACTGAATTTCAAAGTAACGTCATTTATATACAATTATAGATTTTTGTTATAAATATTTTATTATACAGTATAGTAAATTAAGATAGAATAACGTATTGAGATAAATAATTATTCCTATTAAATATAAAAAATCATTAACGTCAATTAATTTATTTCAACAACAAACTAATTATTTATATTATTTGATCATTGTAGATGTTACATAACATTATCAACTGCTTTACATTTAAATCGTGGAGGTAGTCCTAAAGGTCCCGCTGGTACAGGTAAAACTGAAACTGTAAAAGATCTTGGAAAAGCTTTAGGCATGTGGGTAATTGTAAATAACTGTTCAGAAGGTTTAGATTATAAATCTATGGGGAAAATGTTTTCGGGTACAGTATTATAAATAATATGGGATTTAAATTAATTCTTAATGTTTTCATCGTTATATTATTAACAGGTCTTGCTCAATCGGGAGCATGGGGTTGCTTTGATGAGTTTAACCGTATAAATATAGAAGTATTGTCTGTTGTTGCTCAACAGATCCTATCTATTCTTTCTGCTTTATCACAAAGACTAAAAAAGTTTGTGTTCGAAGGTTCAGAAATTAGTTTAGTACATACATGCGGTATTTTTATTACTATGAATCCTGGTTACGCTGGGAGAACAGAATTACCAGACAATTTAAAATCAATGTTTCGTCCTATATCAATGATTGTACCTGATAGTGTTATTATTGCAGAAAATATATTATTTAGTGATGGTTTTCAAAATACTCGAGTTCTTGCGAAGAAGGTATATTAAAACAAATAATAAATTTCTATATGTAAACTTTTAAATAATTTCAGGTTTTTACACTGTATTCATTAGCTATGCAACAACTTAGTCAACAAGATCATTACGATTTTGGTTTAAGATCGATGGTTGCTTTACTTCGATATGCAGGTAGAAAACGTAGAGCTCATCCACATTTACCTGAGGAACAAATGGTCTATCTTGCAATGAGTGACATGAATATTGCAAAATTGACTGCAGACGATTTGCCATTATTTAATCAGATTATGTCAGATATTTTTCCTGGTGTTGAAGTTCCTGTTATCGATTATGATGAAATGACAAAAGCTTTGACAGATGAATTTAGAGCTTTAAAATTACAAGTATTTTTTTACTTATATTAAGTTTTTAAATAACATTTACATATATATAAATATATATATATATATATATATATATATATATATAGTCAAACATGATTATTTTCTATTTAGAGAAAAATATGTATAAAAGTAATTTCATTGTATAATTAATGTAGAATGTAATCTATTTTAAATGAAAAAAAATGTCATTTGTTAAAGAAATTTAAATTTGTTTTTTTTTTTAAATAAAAATAAACATTTTTTCTTGCTAGCCTATAAAAGCTGCCATTACAAAATGTATACAACTTTACGAAACCAAAACTTCACGGCATTCAGTAATGATTTTGGGTGCAACTGGAACAGCAAAAACAGCCACGTGGAAAGGATTACAAGGTTCTATGGGGCGTTTGAAAGCTGCAGGAAAACATGGGTTTAATTATGTAAACGCATATCCTATAAATCCAAAGTCTTTATCTCTTGGTGAACTTTATGGTGAATATAATCTTAGTACTAATGAATGGTTAGATGGAGTATTATCTTCAGTTATGCGAATGACATGTGGAGGTAACTGAAGATAATTGATTAATATTTTCATTATATTGTTTATTTATCAATTTACTCTGTTGTTTAGAAATATGCGTTAGTTAACATTTATCTCTTCTTATGTATTCAATAGACGATTCACCTAACGAAAAATGGATAATATTTGACGGGCCAGTTGACGCTGTATGGATTGAAAATATGAATAGTGTGATGGATGATAATAAAATTTTAACTTTAATTAATAGTGAACGTATCACTCTTCTTGAACAAGTATCATTACTTTTTGAAGTAGGGGACTTAAAAGTTGCTTCTCCAGCAACAGTATCTCGTTGCGGTATGGTATATAATGATTATAAGGATTGGGGATGGCGTCCTTATGTAAATTCTTGGCTCGATAATCTTTCTGATCCAGAATGTAGAGAAGAGGTGCATTAATATTTAATATTTATTTTCTGAATTAAATGTTAAAAATATATCAATATTTATTAAATAATATATTGTCCAGAGTATTAAATTATTAAAAAATATTATTACTTTAAGCTACGTGAATTATTTTCTCAATATCTTCCATCTATTTTGGAATTCAAACGTACAAAATGTCAAGAACCAATAAACACTTCTGAATTGAATGTCGTGACGTCTTTATGTCGTCTTCTTGATTGTTTTTTTATTAAAGAAAATGGGATTGATCCTTTCGATAAAGATAACTTTAAAAGCATGGCAAAAATGTGGTTCTATTTTTGGTAATAAAATTACTTAAATATTATTTTTCATGATGGATCTAAATATTTTTTTTAAAAAAATTAAAACGTTTGTTGAATTAGTATGATTTGGTCAGTTTGTGCTACTGTTGATGAAGAATCTAGAAAAAAATTTGATACTATGATTCGAGAAATGGAAGGAATATTTCCATTAAAAGAAACTATTTATGAATATTTTGTAGATGTTAGATCACGGTCCCTTTTAGCGTGGGAAACAAAACTGAGTGATTCTTGGCGTTTCAATCCAGAGTGGGTATTCTTGTTTATATTTTTCTTCTTCATTTTTTTCAATTCATTCAAACATAATAAAATAATTTAACATTTAGTTTGTATTTATAATCTTCATTTATGAGAAGAAATTTATAACTAAAATAATTCATTTAGGTCAAATAATTGATTTTACAAAATATATTAATTTAAAAATATTTCAACAATTATTTTTTTGAAAATTGTCTATTCTGTTTGATATTCTAAATATTTTTTAATATTTAGTTTTTATTAAGGATATACTTACATAAAATAATAATTATTGATTTATTATTTCCTAATTTAGACTTCCATTTTTCAAAATCACAGTTCCAACAGTAGATACTGTTCGTTATGAATATTTAGTATCTGCATTATTAGCACATGAATTTCCAGTACTGTTAACTGGTCCAGTTGGAACAGGCAAAACATCTACTGCTTTTTCAGTTCTTTCTTCTTTGAATTCAGAAAAATTTACAATTCTTACAATAAATATGTCAGCACAGGTAACAATATACATGCATACATACATATATATATATATATATATATATATATATATACTATGTGTGTGTGTATGTTATATGTATATATCTAATTTAGACATCATCCAATAATGTTCAAGAAACGATTGAAACTCGAGTTGAAAAAAGAAAAAAAGGAATTTATGCTCCCGTTGGCGGTAAAAAGCTTATTACTTTTTTGGAAGATTTAAACATGCCTGCAAAAGATACATATGGTTCTCAACCCCCTTTAGAATTGTTAAGGCAATGGATTGATTATGGATTTTGGTATGACAGAACAAATCAAACAAGAAAGTATATTTTGGTAATTTATCTACTTTCTGTATTATTTTTTTTTATTAACAACAATCTATATTGTATTTTGGAAATGTATTTCTAAAACTAATACAAATAATATAATTAAAATATTTTTACAAACATGTATTTTAGGATATGCTTTTAATGGCTGCTATGGGACCTCCAGGTGGTGGAAGAAATGTTATATCAGAACGTCTTTTAAGTTGCTTTTCTGTAATTAACATGACTTTTCCAAGCGAATATCAAATTATTCGAATTTTTGGTACTATATTTAGTCAACAATTAGCTGATTTCGATGAAGAAACTAAATTGATTGGTAAAATATTTTAGAATAATGATAATGTATATTTTTAATTTGCATATTACAATTAAATCTATGATAAAATTATTTATAGAAATTATATAATTATATATATATATATATATATATATATATATATATATATATATATATATATATATTATTTCTATTATACACATTATATTTATATTTTATTTTTACTTTTTATTTATTTTAATATAAAATACAATGTCACACTGTATGGTGTAGGTCAAGATATTTTTTTATTTTACATATATATTTTTTAATTATAGGAAAAACTTTAACGTTAATTGTTATTGATTTATATAAAAACGTCACTGCAAAAATGTTACCGACACCTACAAAAATGCATTACTTATTCAATTTAAGAGATATTTCAAAAATATTTCAAGGATTATTACGTAGCCATAAAGACTTTCATAACACGAAACAATCCCTGCTTAGACTTTGGATTCATGAGTCTTTTAGAGTATTTTTTGATAGGCTAAATGATGATAAGTACGTATATACTGCACAAATTAGGTATAATAATTTAGATGGTTCAACTATTTCAATACTTTTTTTAGAGATAGAGATTGGTTTATTAATCAAATCAATGAACAACTTGGAAAAAATTTTGATCTCACATTTGCTAGTGTCTGTCCTTCTAAAGAATGTCCAATATTTGGAGCATTTATTAATCCATACAATATATATGAAGATTTACAAGATATTAACGTATTAAGAAAATATATTGAAACACAAATTGAAGATTATAATACTTTACCTGGTGTCGTACGTGTTAATTTAGTATTATTTAAAGACGCAATCGAACATATTACTAGAATAGTTAGAGTAATTTCACAACCAAGAGGTAATATGTTACTGGTTGGAATTGGTGAGTTTTTAAATGAGCTTTAAATTTATAGAATTAGTTATATAATGCTTTAAATATAGTTTATAATCATTAGTAAAGTTTTATTATGTACTTGTAAAATTGTTCAGTTGTTATATTTTGCCATGCCTTAAAATTAACATTGAATATTACATTTAAAATATTTTTAAAATATGTAAATTTCAAGAAAAATGTTTTGAAATTATATTCTAATTATTATGACTGATAATATTTTGATGTGCATTATATATATATATATATATATATATATATATATATACAAATGTATATTACATTTAAAATAAATTAATATAAAATACCATATTATATTGCATTTTAAAATATTTTAGGTGGAAGTGGACGTCAGTCACTTTCACGAGTAGCATCACATATATGTGAATATAATTCGTTCCAAATTGAGGTTTCTAAAAATTACAAAGTTGCCGAATTTCGTGAAGATATGAAAAGCTTATACAAATTGACCGGCGTTGAGAAAAAAACAAATGTGTTTTTATTTAATGACACACAAATCGTAGATGAAAGTTTCTTAGAGATGATCAATAATATGTTAAGTAGCGGAGAAATATCCAATTTATATAAACCGGATGAATTTGAAGAGGTGATAGATTTTTTTCTAAATTGAATTCTATATTACTAATATTTTAATTTAAATTATGTACACTTGTGTTCACTAAAATAGAGCCAACAACGAGCATATAAGTGTAAATTGAATTATATGACAATTTTGCCTGGTTAAAATTATAGGCACAAATCTTTTATGTGAGATTATTTCTTATTGATGAAAATGTTATCGAACTTGCTAATTTCAAAATATTTTAGTAGGGAATAATAGCAGGCAATTTACTGAAAAATATATTTTTTTATAAAATGTGTACTGCTTTTCAAATGAGTTAAAAACTTTATTACATGAAAATAATGGTAATTTTAATGTTACATAATCAAAAAAGTTTTAACAATATATATACATTGTTGAAAGAAATTAGTTAAAATAATATTAACACCAAAAATAAACGCGAAAATTAAAGAGCAAAAATAAAAATGACAATTTAAACTTATTTAACAATTATGCTTGTTTTGTACGATTAATTTAAATCGTTAAATAATATCAAAATAGAATTGAATATAATATAAATGTATGTATAATTCAAAAAAACATAAGAAAATAACTTGCATAGTAAAACAACCAAAAAGTGATTATTTCTTCTAAAAACTATATATATTGAGATGTTCTAGAAGGTATGAAAAAGTAAACAAATACACTATAGAACAACGAAAAATAAATTCAGTTGGGTTTAAAATGGTAGAAATTATGTGAAAAAACTGTCGAGTCAAAAATAAAAACCTAATTACACTAAAAAAAACCATGAATGTACTATAAAGGGGCGAGGAAACTTAAAATTATGAACATAATTTTCATGGTATTGAATATTGAGCCATTTTATTGAATTAGAGAAAATATGGAATAACACTAATGCGTTAACATCATTGAGAATTTTATTGATGTAATTTTCCAAAGAGAGTATACCCATTAAAATGATCTTTCAAAAAGACAATGATCCTAAGTATACATTTAAACAAAAAAGTTTTGCATTGTCATGGATTATAGAATATTCTAATTTTAATTTAATTGAGAATTTACCATACAAGTTAAAAAAAAGCAATTGATAATCCAAAACAAAAAAATAAAGAGAAATTGTGGAAAGTTAGACAAAAAGAGTGGACGACCATGTCCAATAATTAATACCAACAGTTTGTTGATTTGGTATCAAGACGTTATTGATTTGTCATAAAAAATAAAAGCCAAATAAGATATTAATCATCTTTTATCAGTACTACAGCCATATTATTTAAATTAATTTCTATTCAAAATAATCATAGATTATTAAAATGCAGTGGCTTTATTTTTCTGAGCAATGAATATTATAATTTTCTTTATTATTAATAATGAAATACGCGGTTATATTATTTAATTCGAAGTTTAAGTACGTTGCTTAAAATAAATTAATATATAATAATAAATTTATTGTACATTATAAAGTTAAAACTTTTTTATTATTTGTCAAAATTTTCACAGTAATTTTGTTCTACAGATTATTATATATATATATATACATATATGTGTATGTATGAAAAATATTATGTTAAAAGGCAAAAATATTTCTTAACATTTTTAAAAAATAATAACCTTTAAATCGATAAAAACTGATAAATTATTGTAGCAAATATAATTTTAAATCTGCAAATTCTTCTTAACTTTCTGTGAGTTTGCTTTTTTCTATAAAAAATAGATAGCAAACAAGTGAATAAAATTAATAAAAATAAAGCATTACTTCGATAATTTAATATTTTTATATTTTAATTAACTAAAATATGTTTTCTGGAATTATATTTTATTATCATTATATTTGTGGTTTACATTCATATTATAAACAAGTTACTTTTTAGATAAAAAGTAAACTCTCCGCTGCTGCTACTAAAGCTAATATAACCCAAACTACAGAAGCTATATACTCATTTTTAATAGAAAGAGTTAGGAGTAATTTACATATCGTTTTATGTATGAGCCCTATTGGTGATGATTTTCGTAACCGTTTACGGCAATACCCATCGTTAGTAAATTGTACAACAATAGACTGGTTTCGCGATTGGCCTCAAGAAGCTCTACTCGAAGTTGCGAATTCAAATTTAACTGACGTTAATTTTATACAGACAATTACTGGACCTACAGAAATTGTAAATAATTAAAATATAAATAATACTTGTTGGATTTGTCATTAATAAATAATAGTAAATCTATTGGCAGCCGAAAAAAGATTATGCGGCACAGGAAAATCAAGATCGTTTACGTAAATCTGTTGCTAAAACCTTTTCAATTGTACATGATTCAGTAGCAAAATGTTCTAAACAAATGTTAGAGGAAATGAAACGACATAATTATGTAACCCCAATAAATTATATTGAATTAGTAGCAGGATACAAAAAGTAATGCATTTATTTATAAGTATTTTTTTAAAATACAAATATTCATTTAAACATAATTTTAATTTTTTTTTAAAAAATAATAGAATGCTAAATATGAAAAGATATGAAATAGCTCTTAATGCGAATAAATTACGAAATGGTTTATCGAAAATTGACGAAACACGTGAAAAAGTACAAACAATGTCTAAAGAATTAGCGGAAGCTCAAGTTAAGATTGCTGAATTTCAATTGGAATGCGATGAAGTATTGGTCGTAATTACCAATCAAAAAAAAGAAGCAGATGAACAACAAGTATGTGTATTTTTAATTATATATAATACATATTTACACACACACACACACACACACATATATATATATATATATATATATATATATATATAGTACGTGTGCATGCGAAATAATAAGCTTATCATATACACATATGTAAAAATGTTTTAAATATACCATTTAGAAATCTGTAACAATTAAAAGTAAAAAAATTGGAGAAGAAGAAGCAGCATGTTTGAAACTAGCAGCTATTGCGCAAAGAGATTTAGATTCTGCAATGCCAGCACTCGAAGAGGCAATTAAGGCTCTCGATGCATTAAATAAAAAAGATGTAACTGAAATTCGTTCCTATGGTAAACCTCCGCAAAAAGTAGAGATGGTTTTGGAAGCTGTTATGATTATGAAACAGGTATTCTATTTAAAAGAGTAAATCAATAAAATATATAGAGTCATCCAAATGTAACGCCTAGATTTGTGTTTTATTTAAAAAGAAATAAAAGAAACTATACACATGTTTCTTTTTAATAAAGATAAATCTAGGCATCACACTTGGATGACCTTTATAATATAATTTATTAAACTGTCTATAAAAACAAATACATTTGAATATCATAACAGGTTGAGCCGTCATGGGCTGAAGCTAAACGACAACTAGCTGATAATAATTTCTTACAAAATCTTCGAGATTTTGATAAAGATCATATATCGGAGAAAACATTAAAAAAAATTGCTGTTTATACATCAAATCCAGAATTTGAACCAGAAAAAGTAGGAATTGTTTCACTTGCAGCTAAGTCACTTTGCATGTGGGTAAGAGCGATAGAAAAGTATGGAAAAGTGTTTAGGTAATTATAAATTAAAATAGTTTTATATATAATAATTTTATAATAAACATTTGTGTAAGTATGTTTTTTATATAAAATACGTATAATTTATTTGTAATATTTAGAGTCGTTGCACCAAAAAGAGCTAAACTGAATGAAGCAATGGAGTCGTTAGCTGAAAAACAAGCGTTACTAGCTGATGCACAAAACAAATTAAGAGAAATTAGCGAAATGCTTGATCGCCTTCAAAAAGATTACGAAGACAAAATCACACAAAAAGATCAATTAAATAAAAAAGTAAAAATAATATGTAGTAGAATAATAACGCTGTTAAACATATCTTAATGTATTTTAGGCCGATGATCTTACGTTTAAATTAAAACGAGCAGCTATGTTAGTTGAAAACCTTTCAGGAGAAAAAGTTCGTTGGGAACAAACTGTTGAACAATTAGATAAAGAGTATGACAAGTTACCGGGAGATTGTCTTGTAGCTACTGCATTTATTTCATATTTAGGACCATTTGTATCACAGTATCGAGAATCGATGTTATCTTTATGGAAGACAGAGGTATAAATATATATATATATATATATATATATATATATATATATATATATATATATATATAATAAAATGACTCGTTTATATTTCCAAATAATTTATAATACAATTAGAATATTTTTTTAATATTTTATGTTATTTTTAGATTGTAAATGAAGAAATTCCTATGTCAAAAAAATTTTCCGTTATTAACTTTTTGACAGATCCAACTACAGTTCGTGAATGGAATATACAAGGATTGCCATCAGATGGGTTTAGCACTGAAAATGGTATTATTGTTATCCGTGGTTCTCGTTGGCCTCTTATTATAGATCCTCAGTGCCAAGCTGTAAAATGGATTAGACACATGGAATCAGTTAATGGTTTACTGGTTTGTTAAATTTAATAGCGAAAATTTTAATTAAGAATGTTATAAATTTATTTATTAATTTTGAATAAAATTTCGTTATGAAAATAATTGTAATTGCTTATATGTTATAACATATATATATATATATATATATATATATATATATATATTATAAAGTATTTAAATTAATTAGAATCGTATAAACTTAAATTTTATAATATGTAAATTTTGAATATAGACAATCGATTTCGGTATGCTTGATTATATGAAAATATTAGAATATGCATTAAAAGCAGGAAGACCAGTACTTTTACAAAATGTACAAGAAGTACTCGATCCATCATTAACGCCTGTACTAAAAAAGAATGTCGTTAAACACGGAAATAGATTATTGATCAAATTTAACGAAAAAGTATTTGAATATAATGATAATTTTAAATTTTTTATTACAACAAAAATGGGGAACCCTCATTATGCTCCCGAAATAAGCACAAATACAACATTAGTTAATTTTGCTGTGAAAGAAGAAGGTCTTGAAGCACAAATGTTGGGAATTGTTGTTCGTAAAGAAAAACCACAACTAGAAGAACAAAAGGATCAACTTGTTATGACTATTGCTAAAGGTATGCACAATTTACTTATTCTAAATATAAAATAATAACTGTAAGTTTTTAATTTATCCAAAATAAATTATAGATACTTTTTTAATTAAAGTTTATTACTATTTATTAATAAATTAATATAAAGCATATTTAAAGAATCTATGCATATCGTATTATATTTTAAACAAGAATTTATTGCTATTTATTTTTTTCAATAATCTAAATTTATAGAACGAATATAGTTTCAAAATTATATTTTTTTAATATTAACAAATAATAAAATACTCATTTGTATTAAAATAATTTTTATAATAGAAAAAATATTGCTATAATAATAAATTTCTCAATAATTTAAATAAATCTTGTTTATTTTTAAATTACATATTAGATTTTTAAATGATATAATATATTGTATAATATTATAATAACAATATTTATAAAAACATTTTTTGTTTCCATTTGAATAATTCAAGAATACCAACATTTTTTGACGTTAACAAATATTGTATTAGGTTGTCAGAAAAGTCATGACGTATTTTGATTATATTTTTCAAATATCATTTATTTATATAAAATATAAAGTTTAATCAATAATGTATTCATCATTTTATTCGATGACCTTTTGCCATCTTTCGATGAGCTTCATAATTCCACGTTTGTTGAAAGACCTGTCTTTATCAGCAAAAAACTGGATAAGGTGCTGTTTTATAGCCTCATTGGAATTAAACGATTTACTATATAAGGAGTTTTGCAAGGTCTGACGAATACGCTGGGTGCGGCAACACATTCCATCCAAACTCCAATAGTTTTTGTCTGGTGACCAAACTTGTGTGTGGTCTTGCGTTGTCATGTTGAAACACAACTCATTTACGATTAACTAGTTCTGGGCACTTCTAGATGATAAATTTGTTCAACTAGTCTAATTGGCGATAGTACACATCAGAATTAATTGTTTCATTCGTTGGTAAGAGTTCGAAATACATGACACCCTTATAATCCCATCAAGCAGAGAGTATAATTTTCCTTTTATTTATACCTGCTTTCGATGTTGTTTGAACTGGCTCATCCAAAACCTTACTTAACCAAGACAGTTTGCGTTACACGGTGTTGTATACGATCTATTTTTCGTCGTCAGTTATCATACGCTTCAAAAATGGATCGATTTTTTCACACTTAATGAGCATATTCCAGATGTTAATACTCGCCGTCAAATGAACTTCTTTGAGCTCATGAAGAACCCAAATATCGAACTTGTTTATGTATCCCAGCTTCTTCAAATATTCGCAAACGCTGGAATGATGAATATTTAATGTTTCTGCAATTTCGCGTGTCATGTAACAATGGTTTGACTCGATTAATGTCTTTCTTTTGACGTTATCAACTTCGATTGTCTTTCCTGAGCGAGAAGCGTCGTTAACATTGAAATCACCAGCACGAAATCTTGCGAACCATTGTTGGCACTGACGTTCTTGTACGGCATGGCCATGTAAACTTTATGCAACTTATCACAAGTTTGCCGTGCGTTCTTCCCTTTGCGGAAATAAAACATTAAAATATGGTGAAAATGCACAGTTTGATCTTTCATTTTCAACTAGTTATAAAATCTATAAAACTCAACCAAATCGTTCAAACTTTTTATCTAAATGAAGGCAGATGTGTCAGCTGTCAAACGACAACAATTATATGGATGCGAATTATATGGCCAATTATATGGATGACATTTCGACAATCTAATACAATGATTTATAGAAATAATATATTTCTATAATTTTCATTCAAATAATTCTAAACTTACTAATTCTAAGATAATTTAAAATAATATTCATTTTTAATTATCGTTAAGGATTACAATTCAGATAAGAAAAAAATATTATGAATAATTTTATCAATATTAACTATATTATTTCTTTGTTAAATTGAAGGTAAAAGAACTCTTATGGATTTAGAAAATGAAATACTTCGATTATTATTTGAAAGTAAAGGATCGCTATTAGAAAACGAAGAATTATTTGATACTTTACAGGTATCAAAAGCTACATCATTCGATGTTAAAGAAAGTCTAAAAATAAGTGAAACAACTGAAGTAGAAATTGATGCAGCAAGAGAAGTACATATGTTTGAATAATTTATATATATATATATATATATATATATATATATATATATATATATATATATAAATATTTTTTAGGGTTATAGACCATGTGCAAAACGTGCATCTATTTTATTTTTTGTATTAAATGATATGTCAAAAATTGATCCCATGTACCAATTTTCTTTGGATGGATATATAAATCTTTTCGTTATATCAATTGAAAAAAGTCAAAAAAATTCTGATTTAGAAAGCAGAATTAATTCTTTGAATGATTATCATACTTACGCGGTGTACAAGTAAGATATTTAAATATTTATACATCATTTTTTTATTTCGTATATAATTGTTCATTATATTTTTTATTATGTATTGGAATTTTTTTTAATATTGTTACACATTTTGAATAAAAATTAAATTTGGAAATGTATATTTTAATCATTAAATAATTATATTTGATATAAAATAAAAAAAACTTAATTTTTATCAATTGATTTCTATGTAATAAAGTATTCTTAGTATATATTAAAAAAAATGATTACGTGACCATTTTAAAGTAAATATTTTTTAGGAATACTTGCAGAGGATTATTTGAGTTACATAAACTATTGTTTTCTTTTCATATGTGCATAAAAATTTTGGAAGCAATGGGAAAAGTTAATTTAATTGAGTATAATTTCCTTTTAAAAGGTGGAGTTGTTTTAGATAGAGAAGAACAGATGGATAATCCATGTCCAGGTAAATTTGAAATAAAATTATATCAGTACACTATTTCTTGATAATTTTTAAATATGTCAGGTTGGTTATCGGATGTTGCGTGGGATAATATTACCGAATTAGATAAACTTCCTGGGTTTCATGGAGTTATTGATACATTTGAACAATATCCACGCGAATGGCATACATGGTACACTAATACAGAGCCAGAAACTCTACATCTTGTCGGTAATACAATTTTTTTAATTGAAATTAAAAATTAATCAAATTATATGTATATATATATATATATATATATAAATATATATTTTACAGGTGAATGGGAAAACGTTTGTAATGAATTCCAGCGTATGTTATTTGTTAGATCTTTACGGCCAGATCGTATATCTGTTTGTGCAACAGCATTCATTGTTAATATATTAGGCCCACGCTTCGTTGAACCACCTGTTTTAAATATTAGGGATGTACTTGAAGAATCACTTCCACAAACTCCTCTTATATTTGTTCTTTCAACAGGAGTAGATCCTACCAGCGCATTAATGCAGTTAGCTGATTCATATAATATGATAGCTAAGTTTAAATCATGTTCATTGGGACAAGGACAAGCTCCAGTTGCTACTAGGTATAGTACAATATATTTATTTATTTATTTAAGAGTATATTTATTTATTACTTGATAAATAAAATTTGAGATGTGTTCAGTATGTAGAAAATATTAATATTTAGTTTAATAATAACAAAGTATTGAGTATATTTTCTTTACTATTTAGCTAAACTAATGTATTAAATATATAAAAATAAATATTAGTTACATACATAAACATTTATTTTAAAAATGTTTAATATGCATCTATTTTTCTGAGAATTGTTCATATATTATTATTTTATTAATTGCTTTTTCATTGTTTGTTATCTAATAATAATAATTGAAAGAAAAAATAGTTATGCATATTTTTTATATTATAAATATAATATGATGATTGATAGTATACCAATATCATGTTTTATGTAATTGTTCATTATATAAATTACTATTTAATGATTGTATTTGTTACTTATATGTTTTAAATGGCCATTTTAACCATTTGCGCTGGCAATTAAATAACTAGCGCGCGTGACAAACCCGTCCAAAGCAATTTGCAGCGAGTTGGTATTCGAAATCATTTTTTTATAAAGTTTAGACACACGGACACATTAACATTATAGTAAAATTCCTAAATTAATTAACAAATTCTATGATATACTTGACATACTGTGCTATATTTCATTCCTTGAACTTCGTTAGCTTAATAATATATATTTAACATTACATTGACGGAGCAAGTCAATTTGAGTCATTGAAGATTTTATTGCTATATATACAGAAAACTTAAATATTTATTATTTTTTTAAAAAATATGTTGGTTTTTGGAAAATTTTCGAAATTTTCAAAATTTTCAAAATTTTTCAAAATTTTTCAAAATTTTCAAAATTTTCAAAATTTTTCAAAATTTTCAAATTTTTTTAAAATTTTAAAAATTTTTAAAAATTTTCAAAATTTTTCAAAATTTTCAAAATTTTCAAAATTTTTCAAAATTTCCAAAATTTTCAAAATTTTTTGAAATTTTAAAATTTTTTCAAAATTTTCAAAATTTTCAAAAATTTCAAAATTTTTCAAAATTTTTCAAAACTTCAAAATTTTCAAAATTTTTTAAAATTTTCAAAATTTCTCAAAATTTTCAAAAAAATTTTTTCAAAATTTTTCAAAAAAATTTTTCAAAATTTTCAAAAATTTTAAAAAAATTTTCAAAATTTTTTTTCAAAATTTTCAAATTTTCAAAATTTTCAAAATTTTTCAAAATTTTTTTTCTTTTTATTGTAATCATTTCTGTAATTTTTCAAAAATTTTCAAAATTTTCAAAATTTTCAAAATTTTCAAAATTTCAAAATTTTCAAAATTTTTCAAAATTTTTAAAAATTTTCAAAATTTTTCAAAATTTTCAAAATTTTTTTTCAAAAAAAATTTTTTCAAAATTTTTCAAAATTTTTTCAAAATTTTCAAAATTTTCAAAATTTTTTTTCAAAATTTTAAAATTTTCAAAATTTTCAAAAATTTTCAAAATTTTCAAAATTTTCAAAATTTTCAAAATTTTTTTTCAAAATCAAAATTTTTCAAAATTTTTTCATTTTCAAAATTTTTCAAAATTTTTCAAAATTTTTAAAATTTTCAAAATTTTAAAATTTTTCAAAAATTTTTCAAAATTTTTCAAAATTTTCAAAATTTTCAAAATTTCTCAAAATTTTCAAAATTTTTCATAATTTTCAAAAATTTTCAAAATTTTCAAAATTTTTCAAAATTTTCAAAATATTCAAAATTTTCAAAAATTTTCAATATTTCAAAATTTTCGAAATTTTTCAAAATTTTCAAAATTTTCAAAATTTTCAAAATTTTCAAAATTTTCAAAATTTTCAAAATTTTCAAAATTTTCAAAATTTTTTGAAAGAAAAATTTAAAATTTTCAAAATTTTTTCAAATTTTTTTTTCAAAATTTTTTGAAAGTTTCTCATTAAAGAAAAAGATGGTAAGTAGCTATCTTGGAGGTACGCCACTTATACCAACATTGTAATTTAAAACTTAAGTTTTGTAATGTTTCCATTTTGGTCGGTATAATTTCTAATTTTTTTCTTTTTTATTGTAATCATTTCTGTAATGTTTTGAAGAAAGTAAATATATATATCCTTTTTGTTCTTCCATTTAATTATCAAAATTTTTTAAAATTTTCAAAATTTCTCAAAATTTTCAAAATTTTTCATAATTTTCAAAAATTTTCAAAATTTTTCAAAATTTTCAAAATTTTCAAAATTTTTCAAAATTTTCAAAATTTTCAAAATTTTCGAAATTTTCAAAAATTTTCAAAATTTTCAAAATTTTCAAAATTTTCGAAATTTTCAAAAATTTTCAAAATTTTTCAAATTTTTCAAAATTTTCAAAATTTTTCAAAATTTTCAAAAATTTTCAAAATTTTCGAAATTTTCAAAATTTTTCAAATTTTTCAAAAATTTTCAAAATTTTTCAAAATATTCAAAATTTTTCAAAATTTTCAAAATTTTCAAAATTTTTCAAAATTTTCAAAATTTAAAAAATTTAAAATTTTTCAAAAATTTTCATAATTTTTCAAAATTTTTGAAAGTTTCTCATTAAAGAAAAAGATGGTAAGTAGCTATCTTGGAGGTACGCCACTTATACCAACATTGTAATTTAAAACTATATTAAGTTTTGTAATGTTTCCATTTTGGTCGGTATAATTTCTAATTTTTTTCTTTTTTATTGTAATCATTTCTGTAATGTTTTGAAGAAAGTAAATATATATATCCTTTTTGTTCTTCTATTTAATTTTCAAAATTTTTTAAAATTTTCAAAATTTCTCAAAATTTTCAAAATTTTTCATAATTTTCAAAAATTTTCAAAATTTCAAAATTTTCAAAAATTTTCAAAATTTTCAAAATATTCAAAATTTTCAAAATTTTTTTTCAAAATTTTTTCAAAATTTTTTCAAAATTTTTCATAATTTTCAAAAATTTTCAAAATTTTTCAAAATATTCAAAATTTTTCAAAATTTTCAAAATTTTCAAAATTTTCGAAATTTTCAAAAATTTTCAAAAATTTTCAAAATTTTCGAAATTTTCAAAATTTTTCAAAAAAATTTTCAAAATTTTCAAAAATTTCAAAAGAAAAATTTAAAATTTTTAAAATTTTTAAAAATTTTCATAATTTTTCAAAATTTTTGAAAGTTTCTCATTAAAGAAAAAGATGGTAAGTAGCTATCTTGGAGGTACGCCACTTATACCAACATTGTAATTTAAAACTATATTAAGTTTTGTAATGTTTCCATTTTGGTCGGTATAATTTCAAATTTTTTTCTTTTTTATTGTAATCATTTCTGTAATGTTTTGAAGAAAGTAAATATATATATCCTTTTTGTTCTTCCATTTAATTTTCAAATTTTTTTAAAATTTTCAAAATTTCTCAAAATTTTCAAATTTTTTCAAAATTTTTCAAAATTTTGAGAAATTTTTCAAAATATTCAAAATTTTTCAAAATTTTCAAAATTTTCGAAATTTTCAAAAATTTTCAAAAATTTTCAAAATTTTCGAAATTTTCAAAATGTTTCAAATTTTTCATAAAATTTTCAAAATTTTTCAAAATTTTCAAAATTTTTCAAAATTTTCAAAATTTTTCAAAATTTTCAAAATTTTCAAAATTTTAAAAAAAATTCAAAATTTTCAAAAATTTTCAAAAATTTTCAAAATTTTTTTTTGAAAGTTTTCATTAAAGTTTTCAAAATCTTTTAAAAGACGCGGGGTAAGGAGTAGTGGCCTATACTTTTGCATAGGCTAAAAAAATGTTTGCCAACTGCAAATAAATAATTCTGTACAGTATGCATGTAATGAAAAACTAACACACGCATCGTTGTCGTGCCTACAGTAATTTTCTGTAAAATTTATTCTGTCACTTTAAAATCATTCATTTCAATTATTCAAAATTTAAAAACTTGCAAACGGCGTTGTGAAGAAAATTTTTACTCGAGTGATAATATTAAAAATATTCTTTACAAAAAATTTTAAAAATTCTTAGCCTTTTTTTGGAGTTTCAATGACTTCAAAGTTTAAATTTTTAAAAATTTTCAAAATGTTAAAGACACAATTTTCATGTTTTAATTTCTCTAAAACGGGATGGAGAAAAATTTAAAAAAAAATTCCTGAAGAATTTGATCATTATTATGATCATTATATTTAAATTTTAGACTAATCTTAGCATATTTTTTAACAGACCAACTACCTTAAAGAAAAAGATGGTAAGTAGCTATCTTGGAGGTACGCCACTTATACCAACATTGTAATTTAAAACTATATTAAGTTTTGTAATGTTTCCATTTTGGTCGGTATAATTTCAAATTTTTTTCTTTTTTATTGTAATCATTTCTGTAATGTTTTGAAGAAAGTAAATATATATATCCTTTTTGTTCTTCTATTTAATTTTCAAAATTTTTTAAAATTTTCAAAATTTCTCAAAATTTTCAAAATTTTTCATAATTTTCAAAAATTTTCAAAATTTCAAAATTTTTAAAAAATTTTCAAAATTTTCGAAATTTTTCAAAATTTTTAAAATTTTTCAAAATTTTCAAAATTTTTCAAAATTTTCAAAATTTTTCAAAATTTTCAAAATTTTCAAAATTTAAAGAAAAATTTAAAATTTTTCAAAAATTTTCATAATTTTTCAAAATTTTTGAAAGTTTCTCATTAAAGAAAAAGATGGTAAGTAGCTATCTTGGAGGTACGCCACTTATACCAACATTGTAATTTAAAACTTAAGTTTTGTAATGTTTCCATTTTGGTCGGTATAATTTCTAATTTTTTTCTTTTTTATTGTAATCATTTCTGTAATTATTAGTTGTTTTGGAACTGTGGCTGATATACTTTTACAAATGAAAATTTTTTTCAATTTTCAAATTGATTATTGAACACTTAAAACATTTGGTCAAATTTTGAAAATTCATTTCTGTAATGTTTTGAAGAAAGTAAAATATATATCCTTTCAAAATCTTCCAAAATTTTCAAAATTTTTTAAAATTTTCAAAATTTCTCAAAATTTTCAAAATTTTTCATAATTTTCAAAATTTTTCAAAATTTTCAAAATTTTTCAAAATTTTCAAAATTTTCAAAATTTTCAAAATTTTTTAAAATTTTCAAAATTTTCAAAATTTTTTAAAATTTTCAAAATTTTCAAAATTTTTTAAAATTTTCAAAATTTTCAAAATTTTTCAAAATTTTTAAAATTTTCAAAATTTAAAGAAAAATTTAAAATTTTTCAAAAATTTTCAAAATTTTTGAAAGTTTCTCATTAAAGAAAAAGATGGTAAGTAGCTATCTTGGAGGTACGCCACTTATACCAACATTGTAATTTAAAACTATATTAAGTTTTGTAATGTTTCCATTTTGGTCGGTATAATTTCTAATTTTTTTCTTTTTTATTGTAATCATTTCTGTAATGTTTTGAAGAAAGTAAATATATATATCCTTTTTGTTCTTCCATTTAATTTTCAAAATTTTTTAAAATTTTCAAAATTTCTCAAAATTTTCAAAATTTTTCAAAATTTTTCATAATTTTCAAAAATTTTCAAAATTTTCAAAAATTTTCAAAATTTTCAAAAATTTCAAAATTTTTCAAAATTTTCAAAATTTTCGAAATTTTTAAAATTTTCAAAATTTTCAAAATTTTCAAAATTTTTGAAAATTTTCAAAATTTTTAAAAATTTTTCAAAATTTTCAAAAATTTTCGAAATTTTCAAAATTTTCAAAATTTTTCAAAATTTTCAAAATTTTCAAAATTTTTGAAAATTTTTCAAAATTTTCAAAAATTTTCGAAATTTTCAAAATTTTTCAAAATTTTCAAAATTTTTCATAATTTTCAAAATTTTTCAAAATTTTCAAAATTTTCGAAATTTTTCAAATTTTTTTTCAAATTTTTCAAAATTTTCAAAATTTTTCAAAATTTTCAAAATTTTTCAAAATTTTTAAAATTTTCGAAATTTTCAAAATTTTCAAAATTTTGAAAAATTTCTCAAAATTTCTCAAAATTTTCAAAATTTTACAAAATTTTCAAAAATTTTCAAAATTTTCAAAATTTTCAAAATTTTCAAAATTTTCAAAATTTTCAAAATTTTCAAAAAAAATTTTCAAAATTTTCAAAATTTTCAAAATTTTCAAAATTTTCAAAATTTTCAAAATTTTCAAAATTTTCAAAATTTTCAAAATTTTCAAAATTTTCAAAATTTTCAAAATTTTCAAAATTTTCGAAATTTTCAAAAATTTTCAAAATTTTCAAAATTTTCAAAATTTTTCAAAATTTTTCAAAATTTTCAAAAATTTTCGAAATTTTCAAAATTTTTCAAAATTTTCAAAAATTTTCGAAATTTTCAAAATTTTTCAAAATTTTTGAAAGTTTCTCATTAAAGAAAAAGATGGTAGTAGCTATCTTGGAGGTACGCCACTTATACCAACATTGTAATTTAAAACTATATTAAGTTTTGTAATGTTTCCATTTTGGTCGGTATAATTTCTAATTTTTTTCTTTTTTATTGTAATCATTTCTGTAATGTTTTGAAGAAAGTAAATATATATATCCTTTTTGTTCTTCCATTTAATTATCAAAATTTTACAAAATTTTTCAAAAATTTCAAAATTTTTCATAATTTTCAAAATTTTTCAAAATTTTTCAAAATTTTCAAAATTTTTCAAAATTTTTCAAAATTTTCAAAATTTTTCATAATTTTCAAAAATTTTCAAAATTTTCAAAATTTTTCAAAATTTTCAAAATATTCAAAATTTTCAAAAATTTTCAAAATTTTCAAATTTTTCAAAAATTTTCAAAATTTTCAAAATTTTCAAAATTTTTCAAAATTTTCGAAATTTTTCAAAATTTTCAAAATTTTCAAAATTTTTCAAAATTTTCAAAATTTAAAGAAAAATTTAAAATTTTTCAAAAATTTTCATAATTTTTCAAAATTTTTGAAAGTTTCTCATTAAAGAAAAAGATGGTAAGTAGCTATCTTGGAGGTACGCCACTTATACCAACATTGTAATTTAAAACTATATTAAGTTTTGTAATGTTTCCATTTTGGTCGGTATAATTTCTAATTTTTTTCTTTTTTATTGTAATCATTTCTGTAATGTTTTGAAGAAAGTAAATATATATATCCTTTTTGTTCTTCCATTTTACAGCTAATATACCATTCCAAGATCTTAGCAATAACCAGATTTCGATTCACACAACTTTTTATATTTTGCATAGAAACGTGCCCGTTTTGACAGATTAAATTATTTGTATTTATTGTGTTTTATAGTTACTTGATTATTATTCAATGAATATATGTAAAATTAATGAAGTTCTACAAAAACGCACTTGTATACCTTTAAAGCAGAAGTGTGACACTTGCTAACTAAACTCCGATGTTATTTTAACTTAACAAAAATCATACGACGTGCTATGCACGTCATATCGGCATTTGGTACAGATAGCAGTTGACGTGTATAGCATGTCATTCCAGCGCAACTGGTTAAAATTATTATGATATATATATGTATATGTGTGTGTGCGTGTGTGTGTATATGTAATAATTTCTCCTTTAACCATCAATTTATGAATATACGTTTTGAATAAACAATATTATGTATATAATTCATGTTGTTATTATATTATATTTAGAATGATTGAATGTGGGAAGTCAGAAGGAAATTGGGTATTTTTAGCAAATTGTCACTTATCCTTAAGTTGGATGCCACAACTAGACAAACTTGTCGATGTACTACAAACTGAACAAGTTCACACACAGTTTCGATTATGGCTTAGTTCAAGCCCGAATCCAGATTTTCCTATTTCTATTCTTCAAGCAGGAATTAAAATGACTACTGAACCACCGAAGGTTATTTATTTATATATATATATATATATATATATATATATATATAACTATATATATATATATATATATATATATATATATATATATATATATATATCACTTTAATGTTTTATTGTTTTCGTAAAAAACAAACGTTTATTTTATATAATAGGGAATAAAAGCAAACTTGAAAAGGTTATATAATATAATAACAGAAGAACAGTTTTCAGTTTGTCAGAATAAAGAAAAATATAAAAAGTTATTATTTTCGTTATGTTTCTTCCATTCATTACTATTAGAACGAAAAAAATTCCAACAGTTGGGCTGGAATGTTATTTATAGCTTTAATGATTCTGACTTCGAGGTATGCGATAAAAATACACACTTGTCATTTTGTTGTCGTAAATCAAACAATATTGTTATTTTAATTTTTATATATTATATTATATTTGTTATTTGAAATTATTTATTTATATATAAATAACTGAAAAAATAATAACGATTCATATATAAAGTTAATAAACAATACACACACACATATCCCCCCCCCTATATATATATATATATATATATATATATATATATATGTATATATATATATATATATATATATATATATATATATATATATATATATATATATATATATATATATATATATAATACATTTCTTTTAAAGTCGTTGTTTGTAATATTTTTAAAACTGATTTTTAAAATAAATACATTACTTTTGAAACACGCATTATTCGAAAAAAAAACATTTTTAGGTATCAGAAAATTTGTTAACAATCTATTTAGATGAATATTCTATAACGCCATGGGATGCTTTAAAATATCTTATTGCTGGTGTCAACTATGGAGGTCATGTAACTGATGATTGGGATAGAAGACTTATTAATACATATATTAACCATTGTTTTAATGACGAAGTCCTTACAGTTCCACAGTATAGGTGTGTTGACTTATAGAATATTCTTATAAAATACGAATTAGTTCCATATTTTATTTATATATTGTATTTTAATTATTTATATATTTAATTCAATTTTTTGCAACAAACCAATTAATTATTAATTACAATTAATACCAATTATTTAATTTTGTTCCCAACAGAATGTCGTCTCTTCCAACTTATTATATTCCAAGAGATGGATCTCTTCAGTCATATAGAGATTACATAACTGTATTACCTAATGTTGATAGACCAGAAACATTTGGCCAGCATCCAAATGCAGACATTACCTCACTTATCTCAGATACGAGAGTTTTGTTTGAAACCTTAATGTCTCTTCAAGTTCAAACGTCCACAAGTCAAAGTGACAGTAAAGAAGATCGAGTAAGTTATAGAATAGTTATTTCATTAAACACAAATTTTATATATATATATATATATATATATATATATAAATGTATTTATTTATATTTAGGTTTCTCAAATGGCACAGGAAATATTTCTGAAAATGCCCTCTCCAATGGATTATGAAAATACTGTTAAACTTATTGGTAATAATAAAAAACCTTTGGATGTTGTATTGTTGCAAGAAATTGAAAGGTGCTATCATTAAAATGCATTATCTATGAAAAAGTAGTAATTTATATATATAAAAATCGTTTTTAGATACAACCGCCTTATACAATCGATTCGAGTTTCATTAAAAGAGTTGCAAAAAGGTATTAAAGGTTTTGTAGTTATGTCGTCTGAATTAGAAGATATTTTTATATGCATCTACGAGGGAAGAGTTCCATCTGTTTGGTTGAAAGGTTAACAAATAATTCCGTGATTTTTAATTTGTACACACATATGCATATATATATATATATATATATATATATATATACATATATGCATATCATCATCAATAGCTTATATTATCCCCCTGCTATGCAAAAGTCTCAATGAATAATACAATTTATTAGTATTTGGTCAAACTTACTACGTTGACCAAGAAAATTTGTGAGATATTTTATTTAGGATTTATTTCCTTAGGCAAGTTCAATTAAGGCTAAAAATCCCCGACTGCTATATAATTCCAACCGAGGATTGAATGCACTTCTGCATAATAAACGGTGATACTATTCACACATACACACAAATATATATATATATATATATATATATATATATAATATTAAGAGAGTAAACCCTGAAAATAATCCTTATCAACTCGCCTAGTCAACGTGGTGAATATGACCAAGTGCCAGTAAATGGTAACATTTATTAATGCTTCTGTCCAACAATGGGATGATATAGGCTGATAATATATATATATATATATATATATATATATATATATATATATATATATATACATTTATTTATTTATATATTATCATCATCATCAATCATCATAGACTCCACAGTTTATTCCAGTCCCAAACCTCTTTGACAATACCAACTCAATAGAGCCTTTCTTGTCAAAGCTTTTTGACAGTTATTTTTTTACAAGATGAGGTTGCTAGCCTCATACTCAACCCTCAAAAATGGTCGACTCTCCGACTGAGAATCTACCTCAATGACACGCGATGATGTTTTATATATATATATATATATATATATATATATATATATATATATAACATATACATACACACACACTTTGGGACATACACCTGTGTAAGGCCTTAGCCTCTCGGACAATGCTAGCCTCAATAGTTTTTCATTGTTAGATTTCCATAACGTGTATGTTTTTACGAGATGAAGTTGTCAGCCTCACGCCTAACCTAAACAACTTGAGGGATTCTTTGAATGGGAAATATAAATAAAATAATAATCAAAAGATTTTTTTTTTAAATTTTGAAGAAACATTACTTTATTTTTAATTATGGGTTTTTGCAAGTATTTTTAATTAAATTATTTGTTAATAGCATATCCATCTTTAAAATTACTTGGCTCATGGACACGTGATTTAATACAACGCATAGAATATTTTTCACCGTGGGCTATTACAACTCATCCACCATTATTATTCTGGCTTGCTGCATTTATTTTTCCCACTGGATTTTTGACAGCAATTCTTCAGGTACACAATATTTTATATATATGTGTATATATATATATATATATATATATATATATATATATATATATATATATATATATATATGTATATACATATATGAGAGAAAATTATAGATAATGTTTTGAATAAAGTCTTATAATTTACATATTTTATGATTTCTATTTAATTACATGATTACATAGATAGAGGCAAGAACCAAAGAAATTCCTATTGATACTCTTGGATGGGAATTTACAGTAATGGTAACAGATGAATCGAGTATTGTAGAAGCTCCTTCTTCTGGAGTTTATGTAAGAACTACATTTCTTGAAGGCGCTGGTTGGGATAAACGTAAAGCGTTTTTAATTGAACCAAGACCTATGGAGCTTGTAGTTCCGATGCCACCTATATATTTTAAACCATGCGAACAAGTTAAGAAGAAACCTAAAAGTAATTTTGATATATATATATATATATATATATATATATATACTTTTTCACTGTTTTAATGCAATAATAGCTATTATATTTTTAAAAAATAATTGTAGAATTAAAATTTAATCTTTTTATATCTTCTTAATTTAGAAGTCATTTTTTGTTATCATTTGTATATTAAATATGCACTGCATGTTACCTTCTTTTAATCTAGATACATACATTTGCCCTTGTTATTATTTTCCGATAAGAACAGGAGTATCTGGAAGAGCTGCATTTGTTGTAGCGGTTGATTTAAAAAGTGGCAATGAAAATCCAGAATTTTGGGTTAAGCGTGGAACAGCTCTTCTACTCAGTTTAGCTAATTAAAAGTATTCTGTTCATTATATTAATTTGAATATATTTATATAATGTATTTTAATACTACTTCTCAATAAATTTACAATTGATAATAGATATAATTTTACTATACTAAATGATTATTCATATTATATAGTTATTATATTATTTTTTTATTCAATATTAAATTTGCCATATAATTACATTGTACATCTTTGAATATTTCAAAAACGTAGTGTTATTGACAAAAAACGTAAAAACTCCATGGGAGGGGGTTGTGAAATTTTCGAAAAAAAAATTTAATTAATTTTTTTGGTAATTTTTTGTTATAGTCGTAATGTATATGATTCGTAGATACGTGTATAAGCATTAGAAATGGACGCCAACCACTATGAATCTCGTAAAAGGGCTTTTAAATTTGGATTTTCAACCCTTAAGGGTCGAAACACAAAAACTTCAAAACGGTCTGCGACGCCGTTGTGCGTATTAAAGCGAAATCGACGTTCAATCGCTAACACCCCGGCCCTATACTATATAAATTGACTGTTAGATTTACCGATTTTGAAAAATATTTTTTTAACGAAAAACGTAAAAACTCTAGGGGGAGGGGTTGTGAAATTTTCGGAAAAATTTAAAAAAATTTTTGGTATTTCTTTTTATTATTAATAGAAATATGTCATAAAATGGTTAATAAATTAGTTATTAAGAATTAATACACTTTTTTATAATTAAAACAGTTAAATTCCTGCCTTTTAAAATCTAAAATATACAATATTGCAATTTGTTTTAAAATATTGAAAGTCACCTTTATAATTTACTATATTTTAGAAAATAATATTACCTGTACAGTTGCATAATAAACGCTGTAAAATTAGAAAGCCATTATTGCAACATCTGTAACATTTAACATAATTTTAAAGATAATAAAAAAAATAAATAAAGTAAGTTAATGATATAGTTTCAGTTTTTTTTAACTTTAGAGACATTTACAAATAAATTGCATAATTTTCTTTAATACTTTTTGTTGTTGACATACAAATTTAATAATTGTAACACATACAAACACACACACCTATATGTGTGTATGTGTGTATATATATATATATATATATATATATATATATATATATATATATATATATTTGTTTAAAAATTTAATTTTGTACATATTTGGTAAATTATGTAATACAAGCTGGTAATTTCTTAAATTACTGTTAACTATTTCATAATACTCCTATTATATTATAGAATTATAATTATATAAATACAAAACAAATAATTATAAACAGTAGAGTGAGAATTAAGACGAATATAATTATAATCGTTACTAATTTAATGATAGATTAAAGTAAAAAAGGTAAAATAAAAGTATATACATATGTTAATAATTCCATTATATATACATATATATATATATATATATATATATATATATATATATATATATATATATAATATGATGTTGACTTATTAACATTTCAAAGTATTTTGAACTATTCACAATGATAGAAAAAATGTGTTATTATATTTTAAAAATTAATTCTGTTAGTTTCTATATTATTCAGTATTATAATTTTCAGTACTAAACAGTTATATATATATATATATATATATATATATATATATATATATATATATATATATATATATATATATATATATATATATATATATATATATATATATATATACGTACATGTATGTGTGTGTGTGTATAATTTTCCAAGAATGCTCAACAGCGTTTAATAAATTTGACATTGAACTGTAGAATCTTCTTGGATTCTTTATTATACCTCTATATTTCATACACGTAAATATACTCAACTCATTTATATACAATGTATATAAATACATTGTATATATATATATATATATATATATATATATATATATATATATATATATATATATATATACGTACTATTACGTAATATCACTAAATTACTTTAAAATTAATAATCAATAATAAAATGCATTATTGATTGTGTGATATATTTCATATATTTTAAAAAATAATTCAACTTTAATGAATTATAGTATAACAGTGAAATTAATTAATTTTGTACAAATATTTTCGGTTGTTTATAAAAATAGTCATATGGAAGAATTTCCTATCTACAAGTTTTTAATACCTTCAAAATACTTTTATTCAATAGATATCGTGTTTTTATACCTCTTTTGCTATTTTTACTATTTTGTTATATGAGAAATATAAACACAATATATACGTGTCTTTGTAAAAATCAAATATGTAAGTGTAATTTTTAAAATGTACATAATTATTAGTTTCAAGTGTATTTAGGGTCAAGGTTATTAAGGTAAAATAAAAACATAAAGAATCATGAAACCAGTTATTCGTCAAGATGATTATTCCAATCATCTCGAAAAATTATTTTTACTAAGACTTTTGATGATTTATATTATATATATATATTAGGTTTTTGCAATTTTTTTCTGTAAAAATCGAAATATTTGTAATAAATATCAATTAAATTTAACAAACACAATTTAGATAAATTATTAATTCCTAAAATTTGCAATTTACTATAACCATAACAAATTTGTATATAAATGCACAGAAGAATAAAGACTATTTTTAATTTGTTTTGATTTACTTCATGACATATGTATGTTTGTATATATATTATATATTTTTATATAAATTAAATAAAACTCTATAGATTTCTTTTGCGCTTAATAACAATATTAAAAAATAATAATTAGTTTAAAGAATTTTAAGGTTGATAATTATTATTAAACCAATTAATTAATTATTTTTGAAATTCATTCTAAATGATTTTTTCAAAATAGTCATTAATTATTTAAATAATTTAGTATAATTATTCAGTTAAAAATTTCCTTTTCTAAATAATTTTTAATTAAATGATAATATAAATGTTGGCATTCATATATTAATTTTATACAATCTATGTTATCATCTTTAATCAAACATTAATATTGCAATAAATAAAACAATGCTCCTTATCAAATAGTAAATAATGTTTTTCAATGTTATAGAAAAAATTATCTTTGGAGAAGTAAATACAAGCTACCTCAAAAAAATATTTATTTATACTATACGGTTTCATTTTTATTTTTAATCACGTTATTTAAACAAAACTAAACATTATGTTTTTAAAGATGCACCATTTTTAACAAATATTTTAAAAGTTTAATTTCATTTAAATGCATACATACATTTTACATATGTACATATACATACATATGTATGTATATATTATTAAAATAGAATAACTGTTGGTCTTTATTAATGTTTTCAACTAATCTTAATCATATTTAAACAATAATTAGTTTATTTTCGCATTTGATCAAATATTTCATTTTTATGTTAATTCATGTTTCAGTTAAACTATCAGTAGAATATTGTCAGCTTGTTGAAAAAGATCTTATATAACTGTTTATAAATGTTTAAGTGTAGATTAATAACATAATCAGAAATAAAATTCGCAAATTAAACTCAATAGTAAAATAATAACTTTTAAATTGCTTTTGATTTTTATATTTAATATTAACACATTACAGTCCAGGCTGTTTGCGCGAAAATTGATGCGTGTAGCCGGTATATTTTAAGGTTTTCGAATATATTGTATCGCTTTACAATTTTAAGGAGTTATAAACCTTAGTAAAGGGAAAGTTGTTGTGGTGGTTTATATATGTTTATAAATTTTGGCTTAAAATAATTTATTATTGAGAAAATTTTAAATAATCTGTCAGAGTTATTTGTAATATATGGGATTTAATGGACAGTATATAAACCCTATTTATATGTCTTCGGCATTTCACGAGCAGGCAACAAAAACCATATTTTTATGTCTCTGGACGTTAATGTGTTAAGTGAAAAAAAATTGTGCAATAATCTAAATTTAAAATTCAACTACCACTTATATGACACATTTAAATATTATGTTGTCAAGTGTCTCCCTTCCGCTTTTTTTTTTTTTGTACATAGCCGCGAAATTCAAAAGACAAAAAGGCGGAAGGGAGATATTTGACAACCTAATATATACAGTATATATATATATATATATATATATATATATATATATATATATATATATATATATATATATATGTTTGTATATATGTGTGTAAATATATAGTTTATTATACTATTTGTACAGAAAACTTATATTTTAATGTTCAAGGTAATTTTATTGTCTAAAATTACGCAATTCAAAGATGATATTATAACAATGACGTCATAAATGTTAATAACTCGAATGACTATTACATTTCGTTATCTAAATACACATCTGATAGCACATAGAAAATTCACGACAAAATAATTAATTGTATTTATTATATAGTAACACATTCATTGATTTCTGAAAAAGGAATAAAAATAAATAAATAAATTTGTTACGCTTGTTACTTTCGGGAAATAGACATTAATGGCAAGATATTAATGATTTTTTATTTAAAGCCATACAAAAAAAATATTTATATTTATTTTCTGTGAATTAATTGATAATGAAAATCAACAAGTGATGAATGAATCAATTATATTTATCTTCACTGTTCATCAGTTGTGTTTCGACAATCTAAATAGAAGAACGTGAATTACGAGTGCTTATTGAGTGTATTTATTGGTAAGTTTAATTTTTAAATGAAGTTTTATTTTAGTCAATTTCTTAAAACTACATTTATTTTCTAAAAGTGTCTAATCACAAAAGTTATATAAAATAGATTTTGCATATATTTTTCCTATAGAGTAAATAATTTGTTGCAATTATGTAAATAGCAACAAATGTAATTCTCCTAATTGTTATTATTTTGAAATAGCAATTAAACATTAATTAAATAGAAAAAGTTTTATGCCAAACAGTTTTCATAAGGATTTAATTTTGAGTTGATGTAATATCGTACTTTCAACAGAATTTAATTTTTTGTGGTTTTATTTGATTTTTTCTTTCATCTTATTCAAACCGGGCTCATGTAATTTACATATGTGAAAAATAAATGATTTCTAGTTGTTGTCATTGATTGTTATTTCTTAAACTCTTATTTAGTGTTCAAGAAATAATGATTTTTTATAAAGTTACAAAGTTTGTCATAAATATGAAAGATATTTTTTAAAATATTCCTTTTTTATGCAATTTTGAGTATTCATAATATACTAAAAAGGAATTTAAAGAACTACGCTAGTAATAATTGTTAATTAGGTTTTATTTTTAATCATTTTGGCGAATTTCACCGGCAAAATAATAAAATTTATATAAATAAAAAGTATTCAATTGAGCCTTTTTTTGATGTTTGTATATAAATGTTATCAGCAGTTGCAGTAGCACCTCTCAATCCACTGCTGGATAAAGGCCTCTCAAAATTTTCCACTTTGACCGATCAATGCCCTCCTCTTTTAATTTATTTTGACGAATTTCGTTATCTCTTTGTCCCATGTAAGCAAACGCCCACATCAGTCCACTACTGGACGAAAGCCACAATGAATGCTAACATTCATTGGTATTTGGTCATATAAATGTACATCAAATCCTTCAGCCTTATTAGGGCTACATTATATATATATATATATATATATATATATATATATATATATATATATATATATATATATGACTTGAAGAACTATCGACCGATTAGTCTACTCGATATATGAAATTTTTACTAAAATTATTTCAAGATGACTCAAATAACAATACAAATAGTCAACTGCATTTCTCACAGCCATGAGAACAAGCAGGATTTCGAAGTGGATTAGCTCAATGCACATTCAAGCAGTAAGGGAAGTTATTAGTTAATATCGAATATCATTCTATCTATGATATATAGATTATAAAAAAGCCTTCTACTCAGCCAATACGTTAGCGATATTAAATGAATTGAAGAATCAACAAATCAAAAAAGCATGTAATAAACTCCGAAAATATTTATAGAAATGTTACATTCTCCATACAAGTATATTATGAAACAGGGAAGTTCTAATTATGAAAAGAGTGAGATAGGTGATGTAATATCGTTAAATATTTACATTTACTTTAGAAGTATTTAAAGCATTAAACTGCAAATCTAAAGGAATAAAAATTAATGGAGAAATAGTTAGTCATTTATGATTTGTTAACGATAATATTATTTTCTCAATAAGCCTAGAGGAACTAAAAAAAGAATAGAATAATTACTTCTTTGGTTGCTAATATTTAATACTTACTACGAAAAATTACTGAAGTCTGTTATATTGACTAAGTAATATGATAAATATTGCGAAATTTATTTCTGTGCAATAAAAAGAAAACTTGTGTTCAATGCCATTACTTCATATAAGATGAAAAATTTTAAAAATGATGTTAGAAAAATATAATCTTCTAAAATTTTTCAAAATGCGAAATTTAAATATATATGTGTGTGTGTGTATTTATTGGGTTTACCAAAAAATTTTACCCACTTTACACACAATTATTTTAAGTACGTAAAAAAGAATTTTAACTAAAGGTATATGACTCATTCTTTTTACTGTTGTATATTTTATCATTTGGTGTCCTTAAACATGCACTGAAATCAATGTTTTATCATTAGCATTTACCATGGAATAGTGAAGAAAATATGTCTGCCGATAGGGTCCATTTATATATATATATATATATATATATATATATATATATATATATATATATATATAAACTTATACGAATATCAACAAGATATACTTTACGAATATCAACAAAAAAAGAAGGCTACAGAAGCATTTACAAATTTGTTAAAAGTTTTCGGAATAAACGTAGTATCTGAAAGGATATGTAAAAGATGGTTCGAGAATCTTAAGAATAAAGACTTTAACCTTAAAGTCGAACTATGATCCGAAAAACCTTCTATGAACAAGAATGATATTCTTCGTATCATTTTGAAAAAGACCCATTTTTATTTACATCAGAGATAGCAAAAAAGCTCGATATAGCCAAACAGTTTCAGATCATGTTCAATAGCTTGGATTTTTGTACAAGTATGTAAGATGGGTACCACATGTAATGACTGCTGGAAACAGGCAGGATCGTATAACCATTTGCTCGTTTTTACCTTCACACAATAAAAATGAATTCTTTTTGGAGCATCTCGTAAATGGAGATGAAAAGTAGATTACATTTGAAAATCAAGTGAGGATAACAATATACTACAAAGTTGGACAACCCGCTCCATCAACATCTAAACCGAGTTCATGTGTGAAGAAAACAATATTGTCTATATGATGAGATATAAGTTGACCAATTTATTATGAATTTCTAAAGATAATAGAAACGATTAATTCTGAAAAATATTATCAACAATTGAATAATTTGAATAGTGAACTTAAAAAAAAGTCTGTCTCTTATTAATAGAAAGCGAGTTATTTTAAAGTAACACAACGGAAGGCCACATGTTTTTTAGTGACCCGAAAAAAATAGCGAAACTTGGCTGGGAGGTTATAAGTTACCCAGCATATTTTTCAGATATAACATTTTCTGACTACCATTTATTTTTAGTTTTACAAAATGTTTTAAAAGAAAAAAATAATGAAGATAGTGATGTAAAAGGCACTGAATTCGTTTTTACCTTCCAAGAACGAGTCATTTTATTAGAGAGAAATTCAAAACCTTCCATCAAGATAGGAAGAAGTTGTTAGTAATAATAGAAATTACATTGCTAATTAAATATCAATAAACAGTATAAAAATTATTATTTGTTTTACTTAAATATGAATAGATTTTTTCGGTAGACATATATATATATATACATATATATATATATATATATATATATATATATATATATAAAATTTTAAGTGGATTAAAATAAAATACACTACGAATTTTATATAAATTATTAAATACAAAAATTTACAAACATCACGAACAGAATTAAAAAAGTAGAAAGTTCAAACCATTAATGCCATAGAAAAATATTGTACACAGTCAGTCAAATGAAGATAATTAACCATGTAGTGTAGTGTCACAGTAAAATACAATTGTATTGTCAGTACCGCTATATCATATACTGTATCATTTAAATTTGTTTGCGTTTAATACATATTCGTTTCAAACATCTGCAATTGAATTGATGTCCAGACAAGGACATAGAAAATTAAATTGGATTCTTACATTATATACATATATATACATACATACATACATATATATATATATATATATATATATATATATATATATATATATATATATATATATATATATATATATATATATATATATAACATGTAAAGAAATAGATAAAATTTATTTTCATCTTTAAAAAAAATATATAAAATATGAATCTAGCGAGTTACATTTTTTTTGTGAACGGATAAATAAACAATAATAACGATATTTTTATATTATATAAGTATATAATAAAAATATTTCATTTATTTATGAAAAGATTTATCATTTCATATTTTAAAAATCATAAAATGTATATATCTGATCAATAATTAAATGATAAAGTTTTCAGAGCAGATTTGGGTGCATGTATATTTGATTAATGTGTTAAGCATTTTATAAATATGTTTTAAGAAGCGGTATTTTTTAATGAAATTGTTGGTGTTTTGAGCTAAATTTCGTTTATATTTTACTCATCTGAGCGTACCTAAAACTGGTGTTCTTAAACCACCCTTATCTTCTGTTTTCTTTGGTTTTTGTCTTCTCTTGATTTAGTTCTGCTGATTGTAGCACAGGAAAAATTTAGGTGCCTTATATATATATATATATATATATATATATATATATATATATATATATATATATATATATATATATATAATTATAATTATTGATGAAATCTATCAATATTCATAGTTCTAATACTAATAAAAATTATTTATATGATTTGTTTATAATTTTAAGAACATATTTCAAATAAAATATAAAATAATTTATTCGACAAAAAAAATCAAAAATGTTTATAAAATATATTTTAAATAATTAAAATTTTAATAAAGATTAGTAATTTTATTCGTGAATTTACTATTAAATTAATATCATACCAATAAATGATAAAATGTAAAAATACAATGTGTACTTATAAATACTTGATTAAAGATAAACGAATGTTACTTTTATTTCAGTGGTAGTTGATATTGATTATCAAAATACAAAGAATTTAATCTATTTTTAAATGATAACATAAATATTAGAAAATAAATACATACACGCTGGTGTTTAAGTAGAAAAATCTAGATAGGACTATGTATGTATATATTTCTCTAGATTACTTTTAAAAAAATACTGTTGAGTGTAACTACTTTACTGATAATTTATAATTTTTATCTGATTTTTACCTCAGTTAATCAATTATGACGGATAAAATATCCATACTGATTACATAAATAATAATTATATAAATTATTGCCTGCATAGATGTTATAAATATAAATAATTATTATTTACATTAATGCTTGAATAAATTATATACTAAAATACGTTTATTTAATAGATTTGTATAGTTTATACATGATTTATTACTTAAAATATTTTTTAAAAAAGTATAATGTATCTATAACGTTCATATTTTACATTTTTATATGAATGTGTGTTTATATTATATATACACATGCATATCTATAGAAGTCGAAAATTATTTTATTAAAATATCTTGTAACCAAGTAAGGTTAGCGCTCTAAAAATACAAAGTATAAAACTTAATTACAAAATTGTTATTTGTCTTGATTATGGTCTGTAGTATTTATTGGAAATTTCAATTTTCGTCTATTCTTTTTGTCTACTCATTTAACATTCAGTGACGTAGAGATCATGTACACAACACATCTGTCATTCTTGCCAGTAAATATTGCATTGATGAGGTATAGTATTCTGTAGTCAATTTATTTTTGTTTTTAAGGCAAAATTATATTTTTTTATGTTAGAAGACATATATTTACAAAGAAAATATACATGTATACTCCTAATTATATATAAATGTTGTTAACTTTTGATTTTCTATTTTGTTGTATGCACAATATAAATATTCTGGCCTATAAATAGGAATTGATTGGTTCACTTTTTTTTTTGGTAAAGGATTTATGATAATACAAATAAACAATATTTTTTTCTTATAGGATTCTTAGTTTTATAAATTATTTTTACATAAGCTTAAAATCGTATAATTTCAAGATTGAAAGGAATTTTAAAAACAAGTAGGTCAACAAAAATGGCGAAGAACACATTAGACGAATTCTGTGGATCTCCGTTTTGGGTAAGATTTATTACCAATTAAAAAGAATCAAATTAAAATTTATAGTTCATTAATTGTCAGTGTAAATAAAAGTAATACTGTTATGTTAAGATGTGAATAATTATTTTTCATTTACTACACAATTATTTTAATAAACATTCATTGTTGTGTTTGGTTATATATTTATACATACATACATATACATACATACATATATATATATATATATATATATATATATATATATATTTATATATAAAGGAATGAATAAAATTAAATGTTAATTTTTTTATTTTCAGGATTTTAATTTTACATGGAATACAAATAGACCACCAGATTTAACACCTTGTTTTCAGCAAACTGTGTTAGTATGGGTGCCAAGTATCTTTTTATTGGTTTTTTCAAGTCTTGATGTGTATTATATATTAAATAGTAAAACAAGAGACATTCCTTGGGGTGTACTCAATATTTCAAAGTTAACACTTACAATAGCATTAATAATATTATCAATAGCAGATTTTGGTAATGCAGTTAATTCATCAAATGTATCAGCTGTTTACTATTGTACACCTTTTATAAAAATAATATCTTATGTAAGTAATAATATTTAATACATTTAAAGTATTTTTTAACAAATTCAAATTTGAAAATAGTTAAAAATCTTTTTAAGGTAATTTTAAAATGCTTTTATCACATAGTGATACATATATTCATTCATTTATGGTATCATATTTTTCAGAGTGTGGCTGTAGCTCTTCTAATTTACAATAAAAAATTTGGCCTACAAACATCAGGATTATTATTTTTATACTGGATGTTAGTGGGTATATGTGGAGCTTTTCAATTTAATAGTGAAATAAAAAGTATTCAAAAAGATGAAGCAAGTATTAACTTTACATCTGTCAGTTATATGATACAGTATATTACTGTATTGTTAATATTTTTGTTAAATTGTTTTGCTGATAAACATCCAAAATATTCAAAATATCCAAAAACTACTGTAAGTATTTTGATTATTTTTTGTAGTTTATATATATACAGACACACACACACTATGGGTAAAAATGTATTCATATACTGTATATTTTGATAAAATATTATTTTTTTCTCTAAGGATAAAATTCTTTACTCTATTAGAACAAGGAAAATGAGCAATATTATAATTTTAAGTATTAATTTAGTGTAGTAATTATTTTTTTTGTAAATTATAACTTTGACAGACAAAAAAGTAAGTGTTCATACACTTGAAATGGTAATATAATTTTTAATAATAAAAATTAACAATAATAAACCAGTAAATTCAAATATTTAAATCAATTCATTTTACATTTATAATAGTTGCGAGCTTGGCATGGACTAAATTAAAGTTATAGTGGTGTTTTGGATTATTTCTTGTCATGTTTTTTTTCAAATTTTCTATTATCTGTCCTCTTGTTAAACATTTAAATTCCCTATTTTTTTTCCAAAATTGGTCATAAATTATTGAGTTGACATTGCCAAAGTGTATGTGCGGGTGGGGGGAGCAATAATTTTCTGGCATTGTAGAAAAGCCATTTTTTATTTTTTTTCACCTGTATTTAAGATTATCTTGTTGAAATATATATCTCTTGAATTTTTAAGTCTAATACACTTTTGACTAAATTTCCTTATATATCTACATATTTATCAGCATTCATAATACCTTCAATAATGACTAATTCATCAA
This sequence comes from Neoneuromus ignobilis, assembly GCA_029203775.1. Classification (NCBI taxonomy): domain Eukaryota; kingdom Metazoa; phylum Arthropoda; class Insecta; order Megaloptera; family Corydalidae; genus Neoneuromus; species Neoneuromus ignobilis. The sequence goes on from CP092090.1 coordinate 17,298,087, forward strand.
TTGCAGTCATAATAATAGATAATTTGTTACAATGAGTGCTAAAACTGACTTCCCTAATGCTTACATGAAATGTTCAGTTATTTTCAAGCACTAATTATGGTATTTTTTGCAGCTAGTTTGACTAGGTTTCATACTTTTTTCACAGTTCTTTAGTTTTCTATTGTTTTCAGTTAAACCAGGTTTAATATTTTTTATAATATACTGCACTGTTATATGCGATCGGTTCACCAACTTTTTGATTTGATGGTAATTGAAAAAGCTGGATAATCCTGTCTTTAGAGAAAGAACTTATCTTGACCATTTTATGACTCACTGTACTCGAATGTTACACAACGACTGATTAAACAAAATAGAAAATATCTTCATTTGGATTCATTTGTTATTATTCAAGTAACTAGTATTTGAATAAAGCTAATTTCACTTAAATACAAACAAGTATTTGCAAATATTTTTAGTGTATAAATACTTTTTGCCAAGAGGTTTCATTACAACATGAATAGATCAGTTATTAAGCTAGATTAAAAAATTTTGGATTACATATTTTCCTTGTTTTAATGGTAAGAAAAATTTTACAATTCAGAAAAAAATACAGTGATTATTCACAGAAAACAAGGTGTATGAATATTTTTTTTACCCATTATATATATATATATGTATGTGTGCTTGTATATAGTTTATAAATTGATATTAAATAAAATATTCTTTACAGAAACCTTGTCCAGAAAAGCAAAGTAGTTTTTTGTCTCGTTTATTATATGCATGGTTTGATTCTTTGGCTTGGCTAGGCTTTCGAAAGCCATTAGAAACACAAGACTTATGGTCTTTAAATCCAGAAGATGCAGCAACTGAAGTAGTTCCATTATTTGAAAAATATTGGCAAAAAAGTGTGCAGAAATGTGAACGGTTAGTATTTTCAAAAAGAAATATTTTCAAATTTAATTTTATTTATATCATAATATATATGAACATAAAAGAATGAATATTAATCATCTAAGTGTACATGTTTTTATGAACAAAAACATATTTGCTTACAGACATACAAAAGCAGCATTTAGATCTAATTCTGCACAAGTAGACTTTTCTAATTCTGTTCCTAAGAAACAAGCGTCAATAGTTCCAGCTTTGTGTAAAGCTTTTGGCGGTACTTTTATATTTGGATCTCTTCTCAAACTTCTCCAAGACATATTAACATTTGTCAGTCCACAGATATTGAAGTAAATTTCATATTTCTATTATAATTTAGTTGATGACTTCTTTATTGTTTTAATTAATTTTTAGATTTCTTATAACATTTATCGAGGAAAATGAACCATTATGGAAAGGATATTTTTTTGCAATACTTCTTTTTACCACTGCTATGATTCAAACACTTATTCTTTCACAATACTTTAATCGTATGTTTTTGGTTGGACTTAGAATTCGTACAGCATTAATATCAGCAATATATCGAAAAGCACTAAGAATGTCAAACAGCTCTCGTAAAGAAAGTACAGTGGGTGAAATCGTTAACCTTATGTCTGTAGATGCACAACGTTTCATGGATTTAACAGCATATATTAACATGATCTGGTCAGCACCGTTGCAAATAGCTCTTGCACTCTATTTTCTTTGGGATATTTTGGGACCATCTGTATTAGCTGGGTTAGCAGTAATGATAATCTTAATTCCTGTTAATGGATATATTGCAAATAAAGCAAAAACTTTACAAATTAAACAAATGAAAAGTAAAGATGAACGAGTAAAATTAATGAATGAAGTATTGAATGGAATTAAAGTCTTAAAATTGTATGCTTGGGAGCCTAGTTTCGAAAATCAAATTCTTAAAATAAGAGATAAAGAGATGCACGTATTAAAACAAGCAGCTTATTTAAATGCTGGAACATCATTCATTTGGTCCTGTGCACCTTTTCTGGTAATTTGTATAAATGAAAGTAATATATTCATAAATTGTTTATAAAATAATTATTTTTGCACAGGTGTCATTAGTTACATTTGCTACTTTTGTGATGGTTGATGTAGAAAACAATATACTTGATGCAAAAACGGCATTTGTTTCTCTTTCATTATTTAACATTTTAAGATTTCCATTAAGTATGCTACCAATGATGATATCAAATATTGTTCAGGTAATTAATATTTCTAAGTTTGTGTTATGTTCACACATGTGTATACATTCATATATATGTATACGCAGATATGTACATATGTACACATCTTAATATTATTTTTTTAAATGTTTTTTTAGGCTAGTGTTTCAGTTCAAAGAATAAACAAATTTATGAATAGTGATGAATTAAATCCAGATAATATAAAGCATGATTTAACAGAAAGTAAGTTAAAATATAATACATTGTATTGCAAATTTATTTCAAATAACAGATATTTTAAATATTATAATTTTATAATTTATCCTGAATATAGTTATTATAAATAGAGAATCTATGGTATTACTTGAAATATTGGTTTATATATTGTTTATTTTATCATTTTGTTGAAGTTATGTTAAATAATTTTTTGTAGCACATCCATTAATTATTGATAATGGTACTTTTGGTTGGGGTGGAGATCCAGTTTTACATGAGATAAATCTTCGTTTTCCCAATGAAAGTTTAACAGCAGTAGTTGGAACTGTTGGTTCTGGTAAAAGTAGTTTAATTAGTGCATTTCTTGGTGAAATGGATAAAATATCAGGCTCAGTCAATACTATAGGATCTATTGCATATGTCTCTCAACAAGCGTGGATACAGAATGCAACACTCAGAGACAATATTTTATTTGGAAAACAGTTCGATAAAAAATTGTATGATAAAATAGTAGAAGCCTGTGCTTTAAAACCTGATATATCAATGCTACCAGCTGGAGATCAAACAGAAATTGGTGAAAAGGGTATAAATCTTTCTGGTGGTCAGAAACAAAGAGTTAGTTTAGCTAGAGCAGTTTATAATAATGCAGATGTTTATTTTCTTGATGATCCACTAAGTGCAGTTGATAGTCATGTAGGAAAACACATATTTGAACAAGTTATTGGACCTGAAGGAGTTCTTAAATCAAAAACAAGGGTACTTGTTACTCATGGCATTACTTATTTACCACAAGTTGATAACATTGTTGTATTAAAAGATGGGAGGGTTAGTGAAATTGGAACTTACAAAGAATTATTAGAAAAAAAAGGTGCTTTCTCTGATTTCTTAATTCAACATTTACAAGAACATGAAGAAGAGGATCTTAATGAAGGTTGGTAAAATAATTTTAATTTTTTATTTAATCTTAATTTTTTCTACTAAGTCTCCTTAATGTATATCATTTAAATTTAATAAGATGATTTAAAATTGTTAATTGTAAATATTTTCAGAATTAGATGAACTGAAGCAGCAAATGTCTGCAATATTAGATCCTGAAGAATTGCAACAAAAGTTAATTCAAAGACAGCGTTCTAGAATCTCTGAAAGTGTTTCTGATTCTGGTTCAACTGAACGACGTTCAATGAATGGTTCATTAAAACGACAACTATCTGGTGACAGTGCTGGAGAACGATCTTTAAGTGTAAGAAAATCACCTGAAAAAGAAATCAATTCTAAACCAAAAATTCAAGGAGAAAAATTGATTGAAGTAGAAAAAACTGAAACTGGAAGTGTAAGTATTTAATAAAAAAAAATTACATTAGTATCATAAATATGTGAAGAGACATAAAAAAGAACATAAGTGGCTGTATCACATAAATTAATTATTATTTGCAAAACTATTATTTCATTAATGTTTTTTTTATTTTTAGGTAAAATGGGATGTATATAAACATTACCTCAAATCAATTGGAATATTTTTATCATTATCAACAATTTTCATGAACATGGTCTTTCAGGCATTTAGTATTGGTAGCAATGTGTGGTTATCAGTATGGTCTAATGATGAATCATTAATGGGAAATGGATCCCATAATACTGATCGCCGAGATCTTTATCTCGGAGTGTATGGTGCTTTGGGTGCTGGACAAGGTAAGTTTTTTTTATTATTTATGTGTGAATTGCATGCAACACTGAAATATTATTTAATAATATATATATATTAGTATATCTGTTAAATTAAATCATCAAAAAGTTATAAATAATTTATTTATCAACAATTAGTAATGTTAGATTATTTTTAATAATAATCTTGAACTGAATTTCATACAAATAACTGAATCTTTTATTTTCATTATAACCAAAATATTAAAAGTAGTATTATAATCATTAAACATTTACTCTTTTTAAATGAATATAGGTTATTAAATTGCATTTACATCAAATGCTTTAATTTTATTGAATTACTATAATTAAAGTATAGTTTTATTAAACAAAAGAATATTTTAATGTTATAAATCAGATTTATTCGACAAATATAATTATTTGTGTAATAAGCATAATATATTAAAAAAGTTTATATATAGAATAATGTGTATTTGTAAATCAATTTATATATTAATTCAAATTATAAAATAAAACAAATACTTATTAGAAATTTAGTAAAAGGTGTAATTTCCATAAATTACTATTTCAGTAAAAAATACAATAAATTATTAAATATTCTTCAGTATCCAAGTAAAAGTACTTGTACAGGGAAAAATTAGTAAATATTGTATTAGTTTATTTCATATTCATTTCATTTTTTTTAATAAAAATGCATGCTCTTGTTGCTTCATATTATATACTTTTTTCAGCGTTAATAATTTATCATTAGAAAATTAATTTTTCAATATTTTATCTTATTGTGTTAAGACACTACTTTATGTATGAGTGCATTGAGATATAAGTAAATAAGTCTGTACCATATATGGGTGTAAATGAATATAATTTCATATGATATATGTGTCCGTTTGTAAGTACATATTCATGTGCACAAATGTGTGTGTGTATGCGTGCGTGTTATATTAAAAATAAAATATTTGGTATAATGTTTTAAAAATTGATATCTTATTAAAAATCACTTTTTGATTTTTCCCTTTTTTTATTTATTAAATATACATTTATTTTATTTATATACACAGAGATACATATAAAGTGGGTCACAAAAGTATCCCGCCACCTGCCTTAGTAAGTATACCTTCAGTCCAGAAACTAATGGAACTTTATCATTAACTGTGCGCGCTTGAGGAATGTCATGTTGTATTTTTTTTAAGTTGATACATTTGTCAATGACATATATGTTAAATTTCATGACGCTCCACTCATTAGTAAATAATTTACAGTTTTTGTTAGACGGAGATTGTTGTTCATGGCGATTTTTACGATCTCTAAATCAGCTGATCAAAGAATTTGCATTAAATTTTGTGTTTTTGACCAAATAAACTTCACTCAAACGTTGCAGATGTTAAGAAAGACATACCCTGAGGATTGTTTATTACGAACAAAAATTTTTAAGTGGTATAAGGCGTTCATAAATGTTCTATGGGACTCATGTCCAGCGATTGAGGAGGTGTTTCAAACTGTTCCAATACATTATACAAAATATATTTCTCAGTTTTTCTATAACAGTTGGAACAGAAATCACAGAATCATTGCCTTGTTGGAATACAGATTTGTTTTTTTTAGTCCTAACGGTTCTGCACTGACCTTTAAGTCATGTTTCAAAATGTGAACATAAAGAAACTTTTCCATATTTCTTTCAATGAAATAAAGATTTCCAACCTCATTCATAGACATGCAACCCCGTATTATTATTGAACTTCCTCTATTTTTATAATCGATTGTAGGTTTTCTTTTTTGAGTTTAGTGCCTGATTTTCTTCACACCATTTTTTTATTGAAAGAATAAAATATTTCAAGTAATCACATTCATCACTGAAAATATTATCTTTCACAACCGTCTTCTGTTGTTTTCATGTGTTTTTTAGCGAATTCAAGCCTTTTTTTCTATTTCGTTTGTTTTTATCCATAGTTTCTTTCGCGAAACTAGACTATGATAACCACTTTTTTTGATACTCTTACAAACTTTTTCAGTACTTAAATTTTTCCCTGCACTTTTTTGTACATCTCCGCATATTTATTTAGCACTTGTAGCAGAATTTATTCGTACGCTTTAAAAATTTGTTTTTCTTCCCATGCACTTAAAATTTTGGAACTTTCTGTTCGCTTTTTATTCATTAACAAATTGTTAATTTTGAATTTTCTAACAATACCTCGCATTATACTACGTGGAATATCAGTTTTATATGTAATTTTGCGTTTTGAATATCCTTTCTCATTTAAAAAACAATAAGTTTTCTTATCAATATATTTGCCTCACATTTTTTCCGCATTATTCGTATGATAAAAGATTATAAAACGGCAAAGGAAAATAATACCACCGAAGAATCTGATAACAATAATGAGTTTTTACATTCGCATAACAATAGAAAATATTCGGGGATTTACTCATTTTTATATATAAGTTGCATGGCCAGATACTTTTGTGTGTTTAAATATTATATGTTGAATAAAAACATGTTTTTCTGGAATTTATTATTTGTTTCAAATTTGAAAATATAATATTTTGAAGTGCACTAATAAACGATAATAAAAATATTTTAAACATTTTCTTCGTTACTGTAAAGTTAATTTATCATTTAAAATATACTTAGTATGTTGGGTGGACAGATACTTTTGTGACTCACACTGTATAATAGTGGTATATATATTTATCAAAATGATCATTTAAATAAGACATTACTAATAATTTTTCTAAATAGTAGATATGTAAACTTTTCTTATTTATTTTTTTAATTTTAATCAAATTGCTCTTTTTAATTTTTTAAAGTTGTATGTAATTTGCCTATTTCAGTAGGACTATACAAATTAAGTTAGTATAAATTTAAAAATAAAAATTCATATATAATAATTTCTATATATATTTTTTTAATAAATATGTGTGCTGATTCGATTGTAATGAATCTCATAGTTCAACGAAATTTTCAAATATTAATTTTGTTTTTTAAGTCAGTACTACAAAGCTATATTTAGCATGTATATTTTTATATTACATAGAAGACACACGACGATACAATCTATAATACATAAACGATATTTATTAAAACTGTTTATTTTTTTGTGTCGCATTATCATACAAGTATTTACAGATGATTTATTAATATTTTGTGAGCATTTTTTTTCTTTTTATATATTTTTTTAGTATGTTATATTTTTAGCAATAAAATTTATACTGTATTTTAAAATGCTTATAACTTTTTTTAATTTTCTTATTAATATTTGTAAAATTATTTTAACATGTAAATTATAACGTATACTTTATAAATATTTTTGATATTTAATTAATATTTTAATACTTATTGTTTCTGTAATAGTAATTATGAAAAACAATTTCACTACTTGGTTTTCTAAATTTTCTACAGAATAGACAATCTTAAAATAAGTAGTTTGATAGTTTTAACAATTTTTTTCATATTTAAAGAGCTTTTAATATTATTACAATTATTTTGTAATTAGTTTATACTTATTAACAATTATAGGTATTAAGGGACGATTTTACCAAAACAGTGTCTCATCGTATATATGTATGTGGACATACATGCTAAACACATATTTATATATATATATATATATATATATATATATATATATATATATATATATATATATATATATATATATATGCAAACATAATTAAAAATTGATTTACGCAGCTAATTATGTGAAAAAATGTTCTTAAAACATATTTCTTCTATATTTAGTAAAAATAATTACTTAAGGTACCTAGTAAAATATGAAAATAGTATATTAAATAATTAAGATTTAAATGTTTCCTGTTTAACGGAAGTTTTGCAGAGGAAAAATAGTGGACTTCATATTGAAATTGAATTTTTAATTACAAATCTTCATAGTTGCAGAATCAATTTTTGTTATCCATTCGTTTTTAAATATGTGTAAATTTATTATTGTATCAAGCACATACTTTTGTGTAGTATTTTGTTTTAAAAATGATTGAAAGTAGTTTTAGTTAATTTTTGTATATATTCCATTATTCATTTTGCTTTTCTGTATGTAAAAATATAACTTTTTCTTCTGAAATCAGCGGTGGCATTTATTTATAATCGACGTTCTAGTTATAGTTTAAATTAAATAATTTTAGCAAACAAGTATATATTTAATTGTATTTTATGCTTGTATTTGTACATATTTATTTGTATGAAATATTTGTAAACAGTACAAAATATTTTTTTGTATAAGTACTAAAAATTCGGTAAATATGTACATTTGACGTGAGTAATAAAATTGCATGCATTAAAACTTATAGTAACAAATAATAATACTTAACGCTTGTGCAAGAAACTAACATATTAAAGATTTTTTCGCATATAGTGATTTCAATGCTGAGTGGTTCCATTGTCCTAGCGTATGGTACTTTGATGGCAGCGCAAGTAATGCATGATGGGATATTAAATATGGTGATGCACTGGCCAATGAATTTTTTTGATACTACACCAATTGGAAGGGTAGTCAATCGGTTTTCAATGGATATATATACAATTGATGTTGTTTTACCAATGAATTTTCGAGCATGGTTGGGATGTCTTTTAGGGGTAACAAAATATCGAATTTCAAAAATATAGTTCGCATAGATAGGGAGGAATTGACGAACATTAAAAATTCATTAATTAAAATTTTCATTCCATTATTCTTTGTTTTGAACATTCATTTTTAATGTTTATTTGTAAAACAGAATACTTAAACATATCATAAAATAGAAATAATTAAGAAAGTAATATTTCAACGTAATTTTTAAAAATGTATTTATGTTTAAAAGTACTTTTCATTGAATTTTTAAGTAAACACACACACACACACACACATATATATATATATATTTACGTGTGTATGTATATATATATATATATATATATATATATATATATATATATATATATATATATATATGTACATACATATATACATACATACACACACACACATACACATTGGGTCATTCAAATGTAAAGCCTAAATTTGTGTTTTATTAAAAAGAAATATTTGTATAGAGTGGTCTATAGGGAAACATGTGTATAGTTTCTTTTTAATAAAACACAAATGTAGATATCATATTTGGATGACCCTATGTATACAAACGCATAAACATTCACATTTAATTATTTCATTTATACGTATATATGTGTACGCACCCACTATATATATTAATGATTAAGTTTTATATTTCATTTGTATGTTTTTATTTGTTCACTGATGATTTTACTTCTATAGTTTTATCATTTTTCCTCTTGTCTTTTTATTGGCTGTAAAATATTAAATGTTTGTAATTGTTTTCGAGGTTTAAGGAACACTTACTTTTCTTTTTTATAATAAAAACGTCTTTATTTGCATTTAACAATTCTAATGGATGCTTCACACAATCTTTACTTAATTTTAATCCAAGTATTTTTATACACAATATTTACAAATATAAAAGTAGTGTTAGAATCAAATTTGACAGATTTATTGTTTTGCATGATAATTTTTTCTTACTCAGTATATTTTTTATAGTTTTATCAAATTAATAACAATTGATAGACTATCAAATATATGTATATATATATATATATATATATATATATATATATATATATATATATATATATATATATATATATATATATTAGGACAGTTTTAATTATAAATAACACTGTGTTAATGTATTATCACGTATATATTAAAAGAGAGAAATAGTTTACTAAGTATACCAATATATATTATACAGCTGCGTTATTATAATATAGAGTTCTTCAATTAGTTAAATCAAATTAAATTGATGTAATATTTATAACCAGAGTACGGCGTTATTCGATTAAATTTTCATGCAGTTAAAAATGTAGTCATAATTTCTTAGTCTTATAAACGATTAAAAATCTACTGACTAAATTTTTATGTAATTAATCAACTGGCCAAAAAATTAATTACGTTATTTTAGTTGTTCTTTTCAATAGAAAAAATAATCAGCTAAAAGTTTAGTTGAATGATAATTTAATCGGATGAAAATTTAGTTTAATAAAAGATATAAAAAAAACTACAAAAATCTCGAATTAAGTTTTTTCACTTACGTGTTTCCTTCTTATTTGGAAATGAATTTCTTTGTTAAACAGAATTCAACCCATTTTTCGCGTAAAAGAAGGGATGAAAAATTTAACGAATTCCTTGTATATCTTTCATTTTAACTGTTTGACATTTTTCCGTGATAATTTAGAAATTATTATATTTCATTAATAATCATTTAAAGATGATTTCATTAAAATTAAATTTTATTAAAAATTATGTATAATTTCTTCAAACGAGATTATTTTATTTGACAATTTGATTTTTAAGTTGTCATTAATTTTTCGTGACGATTTAATAATCGTATTTAATTATTAGTGCGTTTAACTAATACTGTACAGTTTTGAATATTTAAATCAATCAATTTATTAGTCACTTCAAACGATTAATGACTAATCAATCAATCATAGCTAATGATTTATTTATTAAAGACTAGTCACAAATTTATTTAAAAACGACTAATTTCAGATTAATTGTTTTATCAATCACTTGAAATAACTAATAAAGTAATTGTAACTAACGATTAATTTAAAACGACTAATGTTTTAGACGTTTGTGGATAATTTTTGTCTTATTCTGGTTTATAAGTATTCCAATTTACACGCATAATAGATATAGTAATTTAATTATGTTATATATATATATATATATATATATATATATATATATATATATATATATATATAACATAATATTTATTTTGATAATAATTTGTTAGAACAAACGGCATGTTGTATAATATTTAAACATTTCTTTTTTATTTTGTACTTAATTATTAGGGTATATGTAAAGTAGTAATTTATAATGAAAACTTACATTAATATACAATTATTTAATTCTCTACATAAAATGTTAAAATAAGTTTTTTAAAAAATATACGTTTCATATGACTATTTTAATAATTTTGGTGAACATAATCGATTTTAATTGAAAAGTTGTCATGGAATGTTTTAATAATGATCATAAATAGATTAAAGTAATAAAATTAATTTAGTAGACATCTGGGATTTGAGAAGCCAATTATTATTTTGATTATAAATCTAAAATATTTTTTGCTCTGTTTTTTTCTTTAAATATGCATAAACTCTCTTATCTTTTTAGTAATTTCTATTTATTCTATTTGTTACTTTTTAGTCATTTCTATTAAAAAAATATTATAAGCTATTCATATTCCATATAGTATTTATGTTTTTATTAATTTTATTTTCTTTTTTAAAAAATCAAACATTTAAACTATTTTTGTAATTATAAAAGGGTAAATACTTAAAAAATTACTAATTACTAAATATATATATATATATATATATATATATATATATATATATATATATATATATATGTATATATATGTATGTATCACCATTGCTAATATACATTTCAAGTACATTTTTCGAAAATTAATGAAAATAATTATATTTTTTATAAATTGTTCTTAATATGGAATATTTATGAAAAATCTACATTCGTGCTATTTAAACAACATAATTTTGTATATTTTTATATATAGATTAGATACTCGAAGGTTATTAATTGCATTATTAATGGTAATAGCGATTTGGACACTGTTATTTTTTACTGTAAATCTTAATAGCTTGATCGAAAGATTGTATTTTAAAAATCAATTTATTTACTTTGTATTTTTCAAAAAATCCCATCAATATTAACGTTACAAATTTTTATAAAACAATTTTTGTTTAATCTTTATTTTAATTTTTTTAAAACGTTAAACATTTTTGTTTTTTTTTTATTTTTTAAGATTCGATCATTTTTTTCAAAAACAATTATATAGAATATCATTTTTGTAAATTATCACTTATTAATCTCAGTTAACATAAATGTTTAGTTAAAAGCATATAATAATATACACAAAGTGAAATATGGTTTTATATATAATATATGTACACAAAATTTTATATTTCATGAAACATTAAATATATGTTTTTTTGTTTTTGTTTGTGGTAATTGTATTTGGATCAGGTAATTTCAGAAATTAATTAAATTAAATAACAGAGGTATTTGTATACGGTGAACGTTGCAGTGCTGACTGTGTTGTTATCATCGCTGTCGTTGTACTTGGGTGCCTTGTCTGCTGCACGACATTTACACAATCATATGCTGGTAAATGTGCTTCGAGCACCTACAACCCACTTCTTTGACGTGACACCTCTTGGTCGCATACTAAATCGCTTCAGTAAGGACATCGATATACTCGATAATGTCCTACCGCAGAACCTACGAGCCTGGACAGCGTGTTTTTTTGTGGTACGAATTTATCAAAACTAAATCCTCTGTTTATGTTCAGGGTTTTATATGAAATATACACAAATAATTTTTCTTATCCTTTCTAAAAAAAAAAAATCAAAACTAATTTTTAAAAACATATACTTGTTTTTTAAAACTTTGCACAATTATTTTATTAATACTATTTTATCAGAAAAGGTTATTTTAAAATACTGTTATGAATATCGATTTGAGTCCATTTCTTTAATTATTAGATCGTATAATTGTATACTTTATTAGTAAGGTTAAAACTGCGCGAGATTTTTATCATGACTTATGGAAATATATTTTATTATTTATTTTTTTCTATTCAGCTAAAATATTTTCCACCGTATAATAAAATACTGTAACATGAAAACGTTAACAGAAAAGCTAAATATAATTACGAATTAGTATGAATGGAAAACAAATAGAATTTTTGTATTGAAATTTCTCGTATTTTCAAATTAAACATATAATTAATATTCACATAGTCATTCCTTGAATTAATGGAATATTCATATATATATATATATATATATATATGTATATATATATATATATATATATATATATATATATATATATATATATTACATGTGCGCGCGTACTAGTTATTGTTATTTTTCAAATTTCATAAAAATAATATAACAGTCAAATTTTTATTTATTCATTCGTTTTTTTTTAACTAAATAATAATTAGAAATATAATAGTTTATAATATATACTTATATTATTATTATTGTTAATGGTTAATCAATTTTTAAATTAAAATATTTTCGTTATTTTTTTAATAATATCTTGCTAATTACATATAATAGCATTAATGTTTTTCACATTTTATTTCTCTGTAATTTTTTTTAGTATGAAAATGTTAAATCTGTAAATTTATTTATTATCTTTGTGTAATTTGGTACTCTTACTCGTTAAAAAATCTATTTAAGAGATCTCTAATGTTATAATCATTTCAAATCATATGTAGAGAGAAAATAAACTGAAAAATACTGACAAATTATACGTTATAAAAATAAATATGATTTTGAATCAACGCTGAAATGGTTATATATATATATATATATATATATATATATATATATATATATATATATATATATAGCATTTCATTATCATTTAGCATTTCATTATCATTATTTTTTGTTAATTTGAATTTAGTAATTATTTGTTAACTTATATTTAGTAATTATTTATAATATATATATATATATATATATATAAAGAATATTCTCAAATATTGAAAGTAAAACAAGAAATGTTCTACTAGTAGGAGTAAATATTTTTAATTAATAATATCCACGATTTACATATTTATTTATTAGTGTGAATATATATATATATATATATATATATATATATATATATATATATATATATATATATATACGTGTCTATATATACACGTATGCTAATTATTTATAGAGTAATCGTTTATTTTATTTTTTTTGTCGGTAATTTTTTTATTCCTGAGACTTAATCATTGATCATTTCATGTAAACATTCATCAGTCGTGAGCAAAGGTCATCCATTCACCATATAAATTTATTTCATATTTTATTTTCGGTAACGAAATAATATAAAATATAACTAAACGTGGTAAAACTTTTATGCTGTGTATAATTGTCCTAAGTTTATTCATTGAATTATTTATGATCCTCGAATAATGTTATTTAATGTTTATAATTTACATCTATCGTAAATTTTTGATGCTTCCCAGCAAGTTTTTTTTTTTTATTATTATTGACAGATTATATGATTGGACATCAATAATTGTAAAATTTGGCAAATTATTTCGTGTAATGTGAAATAAAAGTAGACTAATTAAAAAAAATAGATTTTTAGTTAAAATTTTGAAAAGACATTTATATTTAGTAACAGATTAATTCAAATAAAATGGTCGATTTAAATTTTCGTTTAGTTATAAATGTGATTACATATTTGTGTATGTGTATGTATACGTATGATAAATAACAGTATTTGAATTCTAGTATAATGCACGTTTGTCGAAATAATTTTAAATTCGGTAAATTTGAATTCAGTATGGTTTGATGTACGAGTCCGCTTTAAATTTTGTTGTGTTGATTTGCTACTACTGCATCGTTGATTTTGTACACGTTCCAATTGCTGTGTGCGTTTTAAAATTAATAAACTGGCCTGTATCGACGGCACTATTTTTTTTATTATTGTTGCAGTGATCAGTTTGATCACATCGATTCTGAGTTTGTCGATTGGGTGTCTACATGCGGCCATTAAAATTCATCGCGCGCTGCTCGCGCACGTGCTTCGTAATCCGCTGAGCTTCTTTGATACCACACCTGTTGGCCGCATTCTGTCGCGCTTCGGTGCCGACGTGGACGTTTTAGATACGACCATGCCTGTTATCATGCGCCAATGGATATTTTGTTTTTACCGGGTATGTTTTGATCATAATCATACTTTTGTTGGGTTTCGACTAATTTCCATTTTAATTTTTTCCGATATCTTCAAGTTATCAAGAAAAAAACATTGTTTTTTTCTCGGAAGTTTCATCGATACATTTTCCTTTCCAAAGTTTTAATTTACAGCGTTAACGTTGTTAAACACACTATAAATAATTTCGTCCGTTTAAAGGACTTTACTGGTTCAAAAATTTCATTGAAAATTAATAATACTTAATGTGTCATAAAACCAAATAATATTTAATTCTTCTTAGTTTATATTTATAAATGACCATAATTTTTATTTATAAACGCACACATACATATATTTGTATGTGGAATAAATAATAACTGTTTTTTATATATGTAGTATTTTTCATTGGAAATTTTAAATTAATTTTTCTTATTTGTCAGGGGGCTTCGCCTCCTTCTCGCTTCGCTCGTCGACCCCTGGGGAGCTACATCCCCTCGCTACGCTCGCTCCCCTCGTTATACTTACAATCGTGAATGATGTTTATTTGCAATCGTTAAGATTTGAAGGTAATCGTCCTAGATCAGAGTAGATTAATGGCATTCATTTGCGATAGAATTATATATATATTGGTTGTCGAAAAGTCATGACGCATTTTGACTATGTTTTTCAAATGTCATTTATTTATATAAAGTACATAGTTTAATCAATAATGTATTTGCCATTTTGTTCAATGACCTTTTGCCATCTTTCGGCGAGGTTCATAATTCCAAGTTCGTAAAAAGACCTGTCTTTATCGGCGAAAAACTGGACAAGGTGCTGTTTTATAGTTTCATCGGAATTGAGCGATTTACTACGTAAGAAATGTTGCAAAGACCGAAACATGTGGAAATTTGACGGCGCGAGGTTGGGCGAGTACACTAGGTGCGGCAACATAACTCACCTAAGCGCCAATAGTTTTTAATGGATGACCAAACTTGTATGTGGTCTCACGTTTTCATGTTAGAACACAACTTCTTCACGATTAACAAGTTCTGGGCGCTTCAGGGTGATGCATCCGTTCAACTTGTCTAATTGGCGATAGTACACATCAGAATTTATTGTTTCATTCGTTGGTAAGAGTTCGAAATACGCGATACACTTATAATCCAACCAAACTGAGAGCATGATTTTCCTTTGGTGAATATACTTGCTTTCGATGTTGTTTGAGCTGACTTATCCAAAACCTCACTCAACCAAGACCATTTGCGTCCCACGTTGTTGTATACGATCCATTTTTCGTCGCCAATTATCATACTCTTCAAAAATGGATCGCTTTCTTCACATTTTATGAGCAAATGTTTATACTCGTAGTCAAATGAACTTCTTTGAGTTCACGAGGAACCAAAATGTCGAGCTTGCTTATGTATCTCAACTTCTTCAAGTGTTCGCGTGCGCTGGAATGATGAATATTTAATGTTTTTGCAATCTCGCGTGTCGTGTAACGCGGGTTTGATTCAATCAGTGCCTTTCTTTTGTCGTTATCAACCTCGATTGGCCTTCGTGAGCAAAGAACGTCATTAACATCAAAATCACCAATACGGAATTTCGCGAACCATCGTGACACTGACGTTCTTGTAAGGCATGGTCACCGTAAACTTTACGCAACTTATCACAAGTTTGCCGTGCGTTCTTCCCTTTATGGAAATAAAACAGTAAAATATGGCGAAAATGCACAGTTGGAACTACCATCTTCAACTTGTTATAAAATCTATAAATCTCGACTAAATCGCTCAAACTTTTTATCTGAATCTAGGAAGACGTGTCAGCTGACAAAATGAATGCGAATGATGTGAATGTGAATTATATGAATGCGAATGATGCTTCTTCTACTATTAAAAATATAATAGCGACATCTATTGCAAAAATTCGATACGACTTTTCGGCAAGCCAATATATATATATATATATATATATATATATATATATATATATATATATATATATATATATATATATATATATATATATATATATATATATTTAAAACCCTATCATTTATATAATAAAACCTAACTATTGATAATGATAAAACTTAAATGATTTCATTTTAAAAGATATATTGTGTTTAAAGAGATAATGATTTGAGGTATTTTTTGTATCTTGACTTATTTACTTTATCAATCAAATTAAAATAAGGCCAAACCATATATGTTTTACATTTATTATGTGAAGAATATATATATATATATATATATATATATATATATATATATATATATATATATATATATGCTCTGTAGGCACATATAAATTGGAGAAAATCATTGTATACAAATATTCCTAATAAATAGGTTGACTAAGAATGAGAATACTTACATTTCAATGTTTGTGTATTTATTGTTTTTACAATCAAAAATAATATGTTTCTTTCAATAATATCGAATATAAATACATAACAATATTTTTTTTTTTGTATATGTATATATATATATATATATATATATATATATATATATATATATATATATATATATATATATATATATATTTATTTGTGTATGTGTGTATAATAAACTACGATAATTTGTAATGGATTTGTAAATATCGAATTATGGAACATGGTGTAGTTGCAAGTGATGTTTCTTGAATGTAGAATAATAGTATTGATAGTATTATCAGGGAATGGTTATGTTTTAGAAATCGCTTTTGCATTTGCATTGGAAACCAAACCGCTGTTATAATTATTCATTTATTTATTCTTTACATATATGTAAGAAAGTCAGCAAGATTGTTATTTACATATTTTTCATTTAATTATAAACTATTTAAAATGTTATTGTTATCATTTGTTTTGGAACTGTGGCGAATTCACTTGAACACAAATGAATTTTTATCTCCAACACCACAATGGTTTTGAAGTGTTCAATAATCACTTATTGTTCACTTTTTGTTTATAACAATGTCGGATGATACGCATTTCGATAGCGATGCCATTATCGTCAGAGCCTTTTTGTGAAAATTTTAACAAACAAAGCGGACTATTGTTATAAACAAAAAGTAAACAATAAGTTATTATGGAACACTTCATAACCATTGTGGTGTTGGGGATAAAAATTCATTTTGTTAAAATGTTATTCTTAGTTAATCTATTTTAATATGTTCATTTTAGTCCATGATTTATAATCTGTAGAATTTTCTAAATCAGTTTTATATCATTTTTTTTATGAATGTAATAATTTATATAGTGATGTGTTGTCATATATAATTACAGAAAATACTGAAGTATTCGATTATTTTAATGGCATAAATATTTTATAATAGTTAAATTTGAAATAGATACTTTTAAATACTATTCAGTATATTTTACATTTAACTCAAAATTATTATTGTAATTAGGTTGTTTTTTTATATTTCCAGTTTACCCTTAAATATGTTCAAATCCTTTTTAAATTATTCAAAAACGACATTAAATTGTTTGCCTTCGTATTGCTTAGTAATTATTATTTCACATTAATGAATACTTATATTTCTACTATGACATTCTAACTTTACAAGTGTTTATTTTATGAAGATTCTTCATAATTGATTTATAAGGGTCTAGTAAGTGAGTTATTAAATAAATATATAGTACTTCAATAAAATTCACCAATGCTGCGATAATATTACAAAAATAGATTGAAAATTAATTTAATTAATATTTAATTCATAAATATTTTGATTAATAAAGTATATTCTAATATTTTGCTTTTTTAAAAAAAAGTTTTTGATTTTTTTACTTATAGTAATAGATTGAATTAATGTTTTTTGTGCGGTTGGAAATAAAAATTGGTACATATAAGCTCAAAAACGCTATCTAATTTTAAGTAATTATTTTTTATATTGTTTGTAATTAGAAAGTTATTTTTTAAAAAAGTATTTTATAAATTTATTTAATTCATTTAGATTAGCTTCTATATATTATTTTTTTAACAACAATATGAAATTTGTATTTTTTTATAAATCATTAATTTCTTATATGTATTTGTTATATTGTTTCACTTTTCTATGTATGCTCAACAAAACTAAAACTAAGATATTTCACATAATAATATAGATTTGTATTGAAGACAACACTGCATTGCTACTTTATATTATGGATTATCAATTTATAAAATTGAATTATAATGAAAAAAATAGATGTAATGTTTTATTTTAAACTTAACATTAAAAAATATTATATACCAGCAGTTTTAAGCTGATGAATACAATATCAAACTTTTTACATTTTTATACCCTATTGATTTAATGTAATTAATGTTCAATTTCTACATCAAGTAAATTAATAATAAAATGTTTTCGAATTATGCTTAATTTTTTAATATATAATTTTATAAAATTTTGAAATATTAATAGCTTTTTATTTAAATAATATTTAATGTTATAAATATACATATTATTTAAAAATTACATTAATTTGAAAAAAGATCATTGATTACTAAATAATTATTATTTATACTTATACGAGTATAATATTTTTATTTGATCGGTGTAGTAAAATTCATATTTATAAAATAATATTAATGCAATTATTTAGCAATTAACATAGTCATGTAATAAATATTGCCAAATTAATTGTAATTTATATCTTTGGATTTATATAATACATATATACGAGGGTCGTTTGATAAGTATGGTAAATTTATTAATTGTTTAATTTAATTAAATTTTTCAATTTAGTTTTTCTTACTTTTTTACCATACTTATCAAACGACCCTCGTGTATATATAAACTATGTTAATGTGAATGTAATATTAGATATTGATCATTAGTTATCGTTTGGAATCTAGTTCGATTATACAATTAGAATTCTACGACTTTAATTCTTTACATACATGTGTATATAATTACATACATTTAATGAAATTAATGATTGCTTTTTACTAATATCAAATATTTTAAAACACTTATAATTAATAATTGTAGAGTTGAAACTGTAATTAGTAATTTTCTTAATTTCATTTATTGAAATTCATTTCAACAAATATAGATGAAAAAAAAATGTGACCGTGTATAATATACAACTCTTCATCTTATATGTACCTGATCATATGCTGTAATCATATTGAAAAGAAGCGCGATTGTTAAGTGTCTAGTTCCGATTGTAAATCACGCCCGTGCGTGAGCGGCGCTCGGCAATGTAATACATTGGCGACGTGCTTTTTCAGCCGTCGGTTCGGTGTTTTGTGACCTGTTGCCGCTGCTCGGCGGCTGGTTTGCGGCACGTGCCATGCATGAACGGATGTTGCGCGCCGCTCTTCGTGCCCCACTTGTATTCTACGACACTACGCCGCAAGGCCGTATCATCGCGCGATTCTCCAAGGACATCGACGTCATCGACACCGGTTTACCCGGACAGATATCAGATAGCATATACTGTTTCTTCGAGGTACCATTTAATTCTTGTCTCAATATATCCATTTCTATAAAATTTGAATTTTGTCTTTCTACTTTTTCTCGGTGTCAGGAATGCTTTGTTCTCATTGAAATATCGTGTTTATTTTTCGATATGTATTCCAAATAGAAACTTAGTAGTTTTCATTCTGTCATGCTATATATATATTCATATTTTTTTACCAAAATAATTCAGGGTGAATTATTTTTTTGTAAATTATTTCTAATAAATGACTAGGTTTAAGTATATAGTCAAAATTTAAAATATAATTTTTATGTTTCAATTGCTATTTTTATTCTTTTATTGTATTTATAATTTTTGAGCAGTGCAGATGATAAATGAACGGATTAAATAT
>CP092090.1:17323567-17341067 GCA_029203775.1 Neoneuromus ignobilis
TGTTATTGCAAATAGATGGCTTGCTGTTCGTCTTGAGACTGTTGGAAATTTAATTATATTCTTCTCAGCATTATTTGCAGTGCTTGGAAGAGATACATTAAATCCTGGTATGGTAGGATTGTCTGTAAGCTATGCTTTACAAATCACACAAACATTGAATTGGTTAGTAAGGATGACTTCTGATGTTGAGACTAATATAGTTGCTGTTGAAAGAATTAAGGAATATGGTGAAACTCCACAGGTATACATTTAAAAAATATATATCAAGTTATTCTTTTTAATAAACAATTTTTTTTTAAATATTAAGAAAGTCATATTTATTTAAAAGATAAATAATATTTGAATTATGTTATGAATTACGTTATATTATTTATGTTAAATAATATTTTTAAAAAAAATTAATAATAGGAAGCTCCTTGGGATATTGAAGAATCAACTCCAACTTCAAATTGGCCTGATAAAGGTGTTGTTGAATTTAAAGATTTTGCTGTACGATATCGAGCTGGTTTGGAACTAGTGTTGAGGGGAATTACATTTGTAGTAGATGGAGGTGAAAAGGTTGGAATAGTAGGCAGAACTGGTGCAGGAAAATCAAGCTTAACACTTGGTCTTTTTAGGTGTTTACTTTGCAAATTTTATTTTTTATAATTATGTACATTTTTTTTTATTAAAAATTATGTATTTTCAGAATAATAGAAGCATCACAAGGATCAATATTTATAGATGGTATTGATATTTCCAAACTAGGGCTGCATGCACTTAGATCACGACTGACAATCATTCCTCAAGATCCCGTCCTATTTTCGGGTACACTTAGATTAAATTTAGATCCTTTTAATAGTTATTCTGACAATGATGTGTGGATAGCATTAGAACATGCACATCTTAAAAATTTTGTAAAAGGTTTGTAGAAATAAATTTCTAGTTAATAACTTTTATCTAATAATAAATATTCGTTAATACATTAATGGATTTATATGTAGGTTTGACAGCTAGTTTAAATCATGAAGTTACGGAAGGTGGAGAAAATTTATCTGTTGGCCAAAGGCAGTTAATATGTCTTGCAAGAGCATTACTTCGTAAAACAAAAGTTTTAATTTTGGATGAGGCTACAGCAGCTGTTGATCTTGAAACAGATGATCTTATACAACAAACTATCAGAACCGAATTTGTTGACTGTACAGTTCTTACTATAGCTCATAGACTGAATACTATCATGGATTCACACAGGGTGTTAGTTCTCGACAAAGGCCTTATCGTTGAATATGATTCGCCGCAGAAATTGCTATCAATGAAGAACTCTGTTTTTTACGGAATGGCGAAAGATGCAGGGATTGTATGATAAAGAGAATTATTAGATTTAGTTTAATTTTTTCTACTTTAGCAATACTTGATCACCTCAACAGTTACTTATCATCGTTTATAAATACATAAAATATGTACTTAAATTATTTTTTAATTGGTTATACACAAACAATCCAAACGTTCTTATTATAATTAAAATATATCGATCATCATGGATTGTGAAAAATTTTGCTCAATTCAATGTCTAATAGAAGAAAAATCAGAAATTTAATTTTATATGAAAATAGATATAAAGCTTTAAGAATTTTTATATTTAATAAAAAAAGTGTAACACAACATTTACATTGTAGAATGAATTGTATTTTATTTTTTAGAATGAATTTTTATTTCAATTTTTTATTATTTTTTTATTTTTCATTCCTTTCCTGAAATATCCTTTCTGAATCATAAAAAGTTTGATATGTTATTACATCAGTAATAATTTATCATAAAATTATGTACTTACTTTAAATCTTTTCCAGGTTTCCCGTAAGAAGCTGCAACATCTTTAAAGTTGGCTTCTAGACTACATGTGCAAGTTAAAATTTTTAAAAATATGATTGTAAAACATTTTTAACATTTATTTATGTAAATATTATCAGTGAAGTGAAAGAATCCAAATACAATATATATTATTATTGTATGATATATATATATATATATATATATATATATATATATATATATATATATTTATATAACTATCTATATTTAATTTTTTAATTATTATTTTTTTTGTCTTAGATATATTAATATAACTGAATAAGATATCTTCAGTATTACATACCAAGTTTCTAAATAATTAATAAGTGATTTTAAAATTATATAAGTATTTTTAATTAAATTGTATTCATGTAACTGTAAAAGTCTGTGTTTTAGGAATGCATTTATCTTTTAATAATTTAAAATTATACATCAAGTACATGATACTAAAAAACGTAAAACATTATTTTTAATATTTTAACTGATTTTTGTTGCTGAGATTAATGACTAAAAATTTTCATTATTCATATTTCAATATCTTTTCAAAAAATCTTGTAAATATGGTTTAAAAGTCTGTATTCCAAAAAAATGATAACAGGTTCAAATATAAGTAACCAGTTACTTTTCATGTATTTTTATTATAATGTTAATATTTGTTGATGTAATATTTTAATTTTTAATGCCCCATTTGACATAAGTAGGTCATATTACATTGTTAATAAGTTTTTACTTTCTTTTACAATAATATAAACAATTTTCAATATCTATCAATGTATTAAATTATAGTCCTTTAATCCATTTGAGTAATTGAGTACTGATAAACAATTTAAAACAAATTACATTCATTTGTATTTAAAGGATATTGGAACCTCGTAGTATTTAAACTTATAATTCAAATTTTACCATTAATATCATGAATTTAAATTATCAAGTTCCATAAAGAACTGTGAGTTTAAAAAGTCTTTTTTTTTATAAGTAAAAAGTATTGGATATGAAAATATATTAATAATATTGAATATAAAAGTATTAAGTCAAATTATATTTGAATATTATGGAAACTAAGTTATAAATTAATAATTTAAACGAACAACGGGAATTTCCATTGTTCATTAAACTTTGAACGGAAAATTGAAATAAAACAATATAATTGAAATTATTAGAGTCAGTTCCTTCTATTTGAAATATTTCGGTCTATGTATTTTGTATTGCTATAAGAGATAATTTTTTTGTTCTAACGTTCGTAGCTTATTCATTAAATATATATTGTTTAATTCTATATATTTAAAATATTTAAAAGTTTTTCAATGTTAGAATGAAAATAAAAATTCATCGTACGTATTATAAAAGTATCTTTATATACATAACCAATATTTAATTAGGTTATAAATATATATATATATATATATATATATATATATATATATATATATATATATATATATATATATATATATATATATATATATATATATATATATGTATATTATATACATTCACATCATACATGCACACACATACACAGTGGCCAGCAAAAGTATTCAAACATTGACAAATTTTCCTAAAAATGTGAGATTCCTGGAATTTCTAATTTTCCACTTGCTGAAATAGTACTGATGGAATGCATTTCTATTCATTAATGTATTAAAGTCACTAAAAGAAACGGTAAATACGAAATTAATGGCTATATGAAATGGTTTGGAAACTAGTGTTGAAGTACGAAAATTAATTATAAAACTTCATGAAGAAAATAAAATACTAAGTGAAATTGGAAAAACTGTAGGAAGAAGTTGTCGTACTATTGATAGAATAATTACATACACACACACACGTGCACATGCATTCACACATACGTACATACTCGTACATATTTATTACAAACAAGTATAGACATACAAATACATAACATATATATATATATATATATATATATATATATATATATGTATATATATATATATATAAAGATGTATATGTAGAAAAATTGTAACAAAATTTTCAATTGCAGGATGGATGGGAGTTGCTACATGGCGTTGGATAGCAAATGATGATAATTGTGGAATTTGTCGTATGGCATTTGATGGATGTTGTCCAGATTGTAAATTACCTGGAGACGATTGCCCTCTTGTGTGGGGTCAATGTTCACATTGCTTTCACATTCATTGTATTGTTAAGTGGTTGCATTCACAAACAGTAAATCAGCAATGCCCTATGTGTAGACAAGAATGGAAATTTAATAATAAATAATTTGGTAATTACATTATATATATATATATATATATATATATATATATATATATATATTATATATATATATATATATATATATATATACATATACATATACTTTATATACAAATGAATCTTTATAAAAGAAGTAATCATTTACAGAAAATACAAAATGTCGTCTTTAAATGGGTTGCCACCATTACCAAAAAGTTTAAGTAGTTTTAATATAGCAGATAAATCAATTAATAAAAATGTTTCTAAAAATCCTGGAAAATTCTCAAATTCAGTGCAAAAAGGTGGAAGTTCAACTTCCAAAGGACCTCCCCCATTATTACCTGGGTCTACATGTAGTACACCAAGTGAAAATTTATCAGTTGGACAAAGTATTGGTTCAGAATTACATAGTCCTAAAACTGATAAGTTATCAAGTACACTTGATGCTAGAATACTTATTTTACGTAGAGAAATGGTTAGTTTTTATTCTGATTCCATTTTAAATGACTATATATTAAAAAATATGCTTTGATAACTGAAAATCTTTTACAGTCATCTAGTACAGTAGTCTCTTATGTACTATTGACTATTGATTCATTTATAATTGTATTTCAGTACTTTTTAAAGTTCATAAATTTTTACTTGTCCTTATCTTTTTAAAATATCAAATTGATAAAGAATTAAAAATATTTTTATACACTTATTTACCTTCTTTATTTGAGATTGTTGAATTATTAAAAATAAAAGAGTACATAAATCGTATTTAATTTATTAGTTATTAATATATACATTATATATTTAATTAAAAGTAAAATTTTAGTTTGCATTGCGTCAAATGGATTTGACATTACTGTCACAACTATGGGCTTTAAATGAATCAATTCAAGAATTTCAACAGCTTTTACAGGATCAAGAAGAAAATGCAACATTATCACAACATTCTCCATCTCCTTCATTGTCTTCAGATGGAGATGAATTTTATTCACCATCTCCTGTAGCTAAATTTAGACCAGCTCCACCACCCCCTTTTCCAAAAAGGACAAATAATAGTTCTTCAAATAATTCAAGTGATTACGGAGCAGTTTAAGTAAATATATTAATGTTATAAATTAGTTTATGTAATTTTCAAATTATAATATTCAAATACTTCTTTCATTTAATTTAGTAACTAAAATTAAAATAAGAACTTAATAAGTTTATCGTAACTAATTTTTTAAAAATTATAAATTAGTATACAGTTTTATTTTATTTGATTTTTTTGCTCTTATTCGGAATTGATATATATTCACTTTCTGACAATAAAGACTTTCTGTAAATGTTACATTACATTAGATATAAACACCCATAAATATGTATTGTGTTTATATAATTGTAATATATTTAGTGTTTATAAATTACTTTTATATATTTAGAAAAGTGTGTGTGTAAATTTTAGTGTATAAAAAAATCACAAATAAATGCCAAGGAGTACAATTCATATTTTTTTATAAAATAGATAATATTCAGATATTATTTACTTACGTTACAAAAATTTATGATAATTATCTATATAAATTCAATTTATTTTTGTTTCAAATTTGTACGGTAGTATTATTTACTGATTCTTAAATTATAATTTAAAATTAATAAGTAAACAAACATATTTGAATTAACTTTTTTTCTTATTTTAAAAATAACATTCAAAATTTATTATCTAATTGTTATATCATTTTGGAACAACTGCAGTTTATTTTACACAAGCGTAAATATTTATGAATTCATGTTTTTAGTTTTGGTTAATACGGATTGGAATTTTTTTACAAATGAAATATAAACAAATTATATATATTTTCATTATTCAGTAGACATTAAGTTTATTCTATGGTACTATACAGTGGGGAAATAAGTACACAATTTAATTAAATGTAAATACATGTAACTTATTGGTGTATTTAAGTAGTGAATTTTGTTTGTAAATCCTGTGATGTTTATGTTAATAAATACATAGTTTTCTATTATAATAAAAATGATGATATAAATAAAACAAACAAATAAGTTAAAAAAATATTTATATTTGTACAAATGTATACTTATAATGAATTAGAATTATTCATCCCATAAACATAAATGTTTATGTTGTACATGATAAAAAAATGTATAACATTTTTTACAAGTTTTAATACCACAACGATATGTTCCTACTGCTGATTCTTTTCCTTCGCTTTTTCCTTTACAATATTTTAATCCACATGGATACCAGCCAATACAAAGTTCAAGGCGACAATGGCATGATTCATTGTGTTCTAATACATTTCGACATGAGGGAAAATTTTCATTGGAAGTGTCATGCACTGTAGATAGCAATAAAGATTCTGATGCTCCTAAAATAAAATTATATAAGTTTTATAAATTTATATACAATACTTATTGAATAAACTCATTAATTTTAAATAATTGTTAGTTATAGTAAACACTTTTTATACCAGGTCTTTGTGCCCATGCTGAAATATCTTCATGACGTGTATATGCAGCATCAACTGCTTCTCCACACAATTCAGCAATATGTCTAGAAATAACAGATGATTTTGATAACTCTAAGAAATAGTCCATAGTATAATTTTCTGGGTTTATTTCTTTTTCTGGTATTCGTATAGTTCCAGGATTTTTTTGCCGCAATTTAGCCATTGCATCTACTGGAATAAAACTTCCTCGTTGATAACGGCATACAAAACACATCACTTGATATTGACTTTGACCTCTTTCTTCCTCGCCCAATACTAAAGCTTTTAAAATTTCCACTTCCTGTTGTAACATATTTAAACTATTAGATATCAATTAAACATAAAGTACATATATCATTTTCAAAAATTACATTTGTAAAATCAATAAACTGGGTTACAAGGGTTCCATCTGAACGTTGAAATTCGACTGTAATGGCATTAATACTTTCATTAACAGAAATACTTTCTTGCACAATATCACCTCCCTAAAAATATTATAATAATGAAAATTAGATTATAAATATATTAAAAATTCTTTATATTAATTATTATTAATATATATATATATATATATATATATATATATATATATATATATATATATATATATATATATATATATATATATTTATAGAACAATGTTAATATTTAACCTGAAAATGTGTACGTACTTGATTTTTTACATTTATTATTAATTGAGTATTTCCAAACGTGAAACAACATATTAAAAATATATTGAAATTATATTTCACGCACATGACCAATATTTAAAACAAAAGTAAACATAACCAGCTACTACATAAATGACAATAGTGTCAAAATTTATCTGTTGCATCTGTGTATTCCACACCTCGTTTCATTTTATTTTTGATATTGTCATCTTGGCTGGTGTTGTATATACAATTGTATAGTATTAGCTGTCAGGAACATAAAATTCATTAAATACAGAAAATATGTGTGAAACACAAATTACAAATTTAGTAAATGATATTCTTGTATGTCATTACATTTATTTTATATATTTCATTAAAAAATAAAAGTATATTTTATTTGCTTGTCGAATTTAAATATATTTTGTAAACATATATGTATATATATATATATATATATATATATATATATATATATATATATATATATATATATATATATATGTATATATATATACGAGGGTATTTGATAAGTATGGTAAATTTATTTATTGTTTAATTTAAATAAATTTTTCAATTTAGTTTTTCTTACTTTTTTACCATACTTATCAAACGACCCTCGTATATATATGTGTGTATATATATATATATATATTTATGTATATATGTTTGTATTTAAGGATATATTACTATTATCTAATTATTTCAAATAATAGTTAACTATATTTTTTTTGTAATAATTTAACATTGTGGTAAAAGTAAAAAGGAAAAACCTTTTAGATATTTATTTTTTAAAGTTTCATAACATTTTATTGTAGCAAACCCAACTCATATTTATTAATACTTTATATACATATATGTATATATATATATTTGTGTTTTATTTAACAATTTATTAAAGAATGAAATTTAAATATCTTATTCTTATTATATAATTGAAGTAATTAAAAAACAGTAATATATAATTAATAATTTAATTTAAATTATAATTGTTTAAATGATTTTAGTTACAAAATATAAATTAATTTGTAGCGTGTAGAAAGTATTGAAGAAGCATTTAATTCTTATTTAATTGTGAAACCAAATGGTGATCATGATTTAGAAACTCTTAATAATTTTCAAAATGATTTGGCAAATATTATTACAAATTCAGGAAATCTAGAACAGCAAGATTCTGCAGTACGGCATTATTTAGCATTAGCTGCAATACTTTCCAATGGAAAAAGACTTCATTTACTTTTAACTTTATTAGAAAATTTAGTAGGGAATAACACTCTGCAAGCAAGGTATTGATTTATTGTATTTATATTAATTAAGATTTATTTTTGATATTTGTTTTAGAATGGTATGTGAAGCAATATTAGCTTCAGATAAATTAATTTATACTAATGCTGACTTTTGGATAGAAGGTTTTAGTCTTGTGAGAAGAATTATAGGTGGTGTTGATTATAAAGGTGTTAGAGAAATTATGAAAGTAAGAAATATAACTTGTATTTTAATAAAATTAACCAATAAAAATAATTTTTAGGGCTGCCGTGAGAAAGCTCAAACTTTACCTGCTAGGTTGAATGCAAACATGCAACCACAACTGCAAGTAGTTGAAGATTTAATTGAATATATTTTTGACCGAAATGCATGTTTATTACCAGCCTATTTTATAGTAAATGAAATTCAAAAAGCCTATCCAGATCATAATAAGTGGCCTCATTGGGTATATATAAGAAATTAATGTGTTTTTGTGTATATATGATATATATTATATCCATGTATGTTCTAGAAATTGGCTAGATTATTGTCCAGTTTTGTAGAAAGTTTCAGACCTTGTGCTCAGATGGTAAGCATAGTGGGACATAGTACTATGCGGCCAGTAGTAGAGCATAGTGGGTGCGCTGAACATTTATACAGCCCGTGGCGTTTAGAACGTTCAACATTACGTTTTCAATTGAAAGGAAGTCTTCCTTATGCACCCATCTTATTAGGCCCTCAGCCTCTTCTTTTACGTTATGTTTTAGAACAACCGTATTCTCGAGACATTGTTTGTGATATGTTAGGTTTACAAAAACAGGTAAATATATATGTTTTTTCATTCTAATATTGAAATTAACATATAAAATTATATAGATAGATATTTCATTTCAAATGATTTTTAGCATAAACAACGATGTGTTACTCTTGAAGAACAACTTATAGAACTTGTTGTAATTGCAATGGAACGTTCTGAAGCTGAACCAATCCAGTGTTCTACAACATCAACCAATTCTACTGTTACAATACCTTCAACTCCTTCATCAGCTGAAACAACTGATGATCAAACTAGTTGTCACTGGTTATGGCTTCACCTATCCTCACAATTAATTTATTTTCAGTTGTTTCAACATGCTAGTTTTCCTAATATTGTGAAAGCTCTTCATGATAAGGTTTGCTTATATTATTTGAGATTTATATTAAAGCTTCTTTAATATTCATGAATTGAAATTCTGTTTGTATAACTCAAATTTAAAATTGTTAATGCTGAACTTACAATATTACAAAACAATAACATCACTTATTAAAATCATAATCTTGTAATTATGTTTAGAATTTTATATTTATATTAAAATGAAGTTATTTTTTCAATAATGATTAAAAACATTATTTATATATTTTATATTAATTGAATATTAAAATGTGTAGTTATTAGGCCGTGATCTAAGAAAAGGACGTGATCATTTGATGTGGGTCTTATTGCAATTTATATCAGGGAGTATTCAGCGAAATCCTGTAAGTACACTACACTTATGTGAAATTTATTACCATTGTATATTATAATTATTAAATTTACTTGCCTTTTAGTTATCAAACTTTTTGCCTGTACTTAAATTATATGATCTTTTGTATCCGGAAAGAGAACCTTTGCCTGTCCCAGATTTTACAAAAGCACAGTGCACTCATCAGATGGCAGTAACTTGTATTTGGATTCATTTACTGAAAAAAGCACAATCTGAACAAAGTATGATGCAGCGCCCCATTCCGTTAGCTCTTAAAACACATCATGAGTAAGTTTTTTTCATTATATTAAGTCTGGAAACTAATAGAACTTTCTTATTTATACTGCACAGGCTTGCGGAATGTCACGTTGTAATTTTGTTTAAGTTGTTACATCTGTTAATGACGTTAAATTTCATAATACTCCACTTTTTAGTAAATCAGAACATCATTTTTTTAGATTTCTTCAACATCTTGTTTTAACAAATAATGCAAGCTTATTTGGTTCGGATTATCGAATAGCACTTTTATGCAATGCATATTCAACAAATCAAGAATATTTTTCAAGACCAATGGCTGCTCTTGTTGAAACAATTCTTGGAAATTCCAAATCTGGACAGACTTTACAATCTTCTCCTGGTCCAACTACACCATTATCAATGGCTATTTTGGATTCACTTACAGTACATTCGAAAATGAGTTTAATACATAGTATTGTTACACATGTTATAAAATTAGCTCAGACGAAAGCAAACATTTCATTAGCTCCTGCTCTAGTTGAAACTTATAGTAGATTATTAGTTTATACAGAAATTGAATCTTTAGGAATTAAAGGTTTTATAAGTAAGTTTATATATATACATATTACTTTTGTTATTTTTGTTTATCATGCACTAAAATGTGTTTCATAGGTCAACTTTTACCTAATGTATTTAAATCTCAAGCTTGGGGGACATTATATACATTACTAGAGATGTTTAGCTACAGAATGCATCATATTCAACCTCATTATCGAGTTCAATTATTATCTCATTTGCATTCCCTAGCTGCTGTTCCACAAACAAATCAAACACAGGTACATTTTTGTGAATTTTATTTAAAATGTTCTCATTGCTGTATTATAGATGTTCTTAAATATTATAAAAATATGACTTATAAATTACATATATGAAATCTATCTATATCAGTAAATATTTTTGTTTTAATAAAAATGTGATTATTCAAATAGAAATTAAATTATATTAAATTTATGTACAATACAAAACAACATTTAGTTGACTTAGATGTAGTTTAAGAGATTTTAATGTTTTAGCTTCATCTTTGTGTTGAAAGTACAGCTTTAAGATTGATTACTGGATTAGGTAGTAGAGAAGTACAACCTCAGTTACAACGTTTCTTACAAGAACCAAAAACACTTGTGAGTGCTGAATCAGAAGAGTTGAATCGTGCTTTAGTTTTAACACTTGCTAGATCAATGCATGTTACTGGTACAGGTATGTAATGTGAATTTAAAAAATAATACAATTATAATATTTGTATAATCATTTTAGGATCTGAAACACTTGGTGCAACATGGTGTAAAGAACTTTTAAATACAATTATACAAAATACACCTCATTCTTGGGCTAATCACACATTAGACAGTTTTCCACCTGTTTTGAATGAATTTTTCAAACAGAATCCTGTAGCTAAAGAAAACAAACAACAATTAAAGAAAGCTGTTGAAGAAGAATATCGAAATTGGACTTCAATCAATAATGAAAATGATATTATTACACATTTTTCAGTTCCTGGAACTCCACCATTATTTCTTTGTTTACTATGGAAAATGATATTAGAAACAGATCGAATTACACCTATAGCTTACAAGTTAGTTCCCTTATATGTTATATATTGTTTTAATTTTTTTTGTTAATTTAAACAAATTTCCATAGGATATTAGAAAGAATAGGAGCACGCGCTTTATCTGCTCATTTACGAAAATTTTGTGATTGTCTTGTTTTTGAATTTACAAATTCTCCTGGTGGTTCTCATGTAAACAAATGTGTTGATACAATCAATGATATGATATGGAAATATAATATTGTTACTATTGATCGTTTAGTACTATGCTTGGTATATTTATATTAATATAATTATATAATTATAAGTAATTACATTAAAATAATTTTTTAATAGGCGTTAAGAACACAAGAAGGTAGTGAAGCTCAAGTTTGTTTTTTTATTATTCAGTTATTATTATTAAAAGCTGCTGAATTCAGAAGTAGAGTTCATGAATTTGTTAAAGAAAATTCACCTGAACATTGGAAACAGTCAAATTGGTAAATGTGCATTTCTTAAAAAAGGTTTTGAGTGTAATTAGGAAAGTTAATTTGAATATGATTAAAGAGAAAAAGTAAAAATATTGTATTTAAAGTATAAGTACAAAGTTAAATTATTTTATAAATTTTAAAAATAGTGAAATGAAAAATGATTGCTGTTAATTTAATGTATTATTTTGTAATTGATTTCATTACTAAAGTCACTAAAAATAATTAAAAATATTATGTTTAGGTATGATAAACATTTAGCTTTTCATCGTAAGTATCCAGAGAAATTTGCACCAGAAGAACAAAGTGTTGGAGGTGCTACTGGATTACCTGTATTATTCGGAAATGTATGTCTTCGTTTTCTTCCTGTTTTTGATATCGTTATTCATCGATATCTTGAAATACCTCCAGTTATAAAAAGCCTTGAAATTCTTCTGGAACATCTAGGTTGTTTATATAAGTTTCATGATCGACCTGTTACTTATTTATATAATACACTTCATTATTATGAAAGAAAGTTAAGAGAAAGACCGTCATTAAAACGAAAACTTGTTGCTGCTGTACTTGGAAGTTTAAAGGATATAAGACCACCAGGTTGGGCATTATCTGATGCATATCAACATTATTTACAACGTCCTTCAGAAGACAGTAGTTGGATACCTGAGTTAGATTATTATATGCATGTTATTAGAAGAGTTGTTGAAAGTATCCTTTCAAAAAACATGTTTATATAGTAAAATGAGTAAAAGAGTTATACATATATTTTTTAGAAAAAAATATAACTAAAAAAATATATAATAGGGAAAAAATATTGCATAACTCAATGTTGTTATATAAAATTGCAAATTTTATAAGTATTAATATGTTTTTCCTTACATATTTGTGTGAAGCTATGGCAGGTGATGTACATTTTCCAGTAGCAGACTGGCGTTTTAATGAATTTCCAAATGCAGGAGCTCATGCTCTTTATGTTACATGTGTGGAATTAATGGCACTTCCTGTAGGACCTTCACTAGTAGCAAACAGTTTACTGGATGTTGTTATAAAAGGGTTTGTTTTGAAAATTCTGTTATTAAAATCATTTTTAACATTTGAAACAAATATAATTATACTTAATATGTTTAATGAAAATATTTGTATACTTTTTTTAAGAAATAATTGTGTGTGTGTATATATATATATATATATATATATATATATATATATATATATATATATATATATATATATATATATATTCACGCATTAGTTAATTATCTAGTTCATTTTTATATTAGATGTACAGTACTTCCACAAAATCAGTTACATTCATGGATTAATGCAATTGGAGTTATTATGTCTGCTCTTCCTGAAAGTTATTGGATGATTTTACATGAACGTTTAGTTGATGTTTTATCATCACCAATGTTACAAAATTGGGTACATACTGCATCACCATTCCAGTTGTTCAATTTAGAAGAAACGAGTAATAGTCTATTAGAAAATACTTTTAGTAATACTCTTGCTCTTGCTCATTCAATTTGGCATCATGCTGGTTGGGGACAATTAGCAAGTGTTCCATTGTAAGTTTATTAATTTTAATTAACAAGTATGTAAATGTTTTATAATAAAGTATAACATTTTAATAGTTTTAAATGTTTAGTATAAAATATTAAGATTATAATTGTATTTTTAGACTTATTAAAGAAAAATTAGGTCCTCTTGTACGAACAGAACCTCAACTTTTATTTATATGTCATCTAATTGGACCTTTTCTTCAGCGATTTTCTCAAGAAAGACATACAGCAACTGTTGAGTTAATAATGATACTTTATGAATTATTAGCAGCAGTGGATCAAGCTAGCACACATCTTAGTTATATGGATCCAATATGTGATTTATTGTATCCTTTTTTATTTTATATGATTTTTTTTGATTTGAGAAATAAATTTATAGTTCTTTCATGTATTTAGTAGAAATTTCTTTAATGTATATTTAGGTATCATATAAAATATATGTTTATTGGTGATAGTATGAAAACTGAAATAGAAGGAATAATACGAAGACTTCGACCTGCTTTACAAATGAGATTAAGATTCATTGCTCATCTTAGTGTTGAAGAAATTAATTCAGTTTGTAGTGAGTAACATAGTATCATTCAGTAATTTTTTTTAACAAATTAATAAACATATATAATTTTTTTCAGATAATTAAGCATTTAAAATATATAATTTTAATCAACTGACAGTATTTATAAGCTATTAAAATAATGAAAAATGAAAAAACATGAAAAATAGGTGTATTATTAAAAAGTTCACACATTTTTTATATATTTAT
The DNA here is from genome assembly GCA_029203775.1 of Neoneuromus ignobilis. Taxonomy (NCBI): domain Eukaryota; kingdom Metazoa; phylum Arthropoda; class Insecta; order Megaloptera; family Corydalidae; genus Neoneuromus; species Neoneuromus ignobilis. The sequence goes on from CP092090.1 coordinate 17,338,115, forward strand.
TACATTTTCAACTCTGTACAAACATACATTTACTTTATAATATTTTTTTATTCATTACCTATATTATCCTGTCGATTACCTTTTATTTAAAAATAAATTAATATATTTTATTATGCATTTTTAAAATACAAATAAAATGTAAATAAATAATATTTTTAAATTAAATTTTATTATAGTATGCTTGAAGAAAACATTTTTTAAAAGATATTTTTTACAAAAATAATATTGTATATGTATAAAGATTTTTTTCTGAACTTCAATATTTTGTTTTTAGATATTCAATAGTAATTGAATCGTTATTCGTTAAATGGTTTAAAAACTATCAACTGTAATATAAAATTTAAAAACTAAGTATCAAATATTTCAGTTTTTGCCCCCTTTAAAAATAAAATACATGATGAATCAGTAATATTTGTTTTTTTTTTTATTAAAAACTCATCGGGTTTACTACCTTAAATACTTTACAGTTTTATGTGTATATTTATATTATATGCATATATATATATATATATATATATATATATATATATATAAAATTGGTAAGAATTTTAATTACATATTATAGTATTACATTAGTATAAATGACAATTCAGGTAATTTATATTTATAAAATTGATGAATTGGATATGACGATACTTTCAGTATTTTACAACAATAAAATTGTGTATTTTATAATAAAATCGAAAAATTAATTTTGAATGCTACTATTTTTATCTATATAGACTGTTTCTAAGCTCTTTTTTGTTAAAGTAGGTGAAAATATAGGTTTCTTATTTATTTTTTATGTAAAATATATTAATTGATATGATATTAAATTTAATGTGTAAAAAAATGTAAATAACTATAAATGTATATTATTCACAACATATATTATATATATATATATATATATATATATATATATATATATATATATATATATATATATATATATATAATTTCTAGATTTTACTTAAATAATTATAAAACATTTTTGAAGTGGATATTAAAACAAAATCGTTAAGAATTTATTTTCATTTTTAACCAAATATTCAAAGTATTTACAATGTATTTTTAAATTTTATTTCAAGTATAATTATTTATATATTAAAAGTAAGATAATAGGTGACGAATAATTAGAAAAATAAATATTATTTTTTTAAGAATGATACATGCATACACGTTATACGTTTAGTAAAAGCCTGATGGGCTGGCGTCAGTACGGGAGCGGCTATTTTTTGCTGCATCCAGGCAGCTGGACGCATGCGGAAGTACGCGAGAGCAGCCACACCCTATTTCTGAGGGTACATAACCCGGTCGTTGCTACCTCCGGGAAAAATCCTGTTCCAGTTTAAAAGATATATATTTTGTTTTTTTCTAATTACATAATAAATATGTTTCTAAAAAATCGAATATTTATTAAAACAACCTTCATGCCTTTTCATATAGTAAGAAAATGTATGTATACATGTATGTATGTGTATATATATATATAGATTAAATAATTATTTATTTATGAATGAACTTCATATAAAATATGGAAAGAATATGAAATATTGTTTTTTCCAGTTATTAAATTATCGTTTCATATTCTTTCAGTTGCATGTAATAACAAATTTAAATTAAAATTTTAAAAATCAATTGATATTTTTGTTATTCAATTCTGTAATATAATTGTTCATATGAAGTATATTGGCATTTATGGCGATTTAAAAATTTAATTACATGTGTATTTGTATTGGTTTGGCTTATATTACCTATTGAATGTCAATTCAATAGCGTTATTAGGTTTACAAGAGGTATTACTTCGTATTCACATTTTTGTGTAGTTTGGATAAAATCTAACGTATTTTAAGGCTGAAAATATAATAAAAATACGAAAATGTATATACAGTATTGTAAAATACGCTTGTACACAAACGATTTAGAAGACTTAAATCTTATCGCTTGGCTTTCAGTAAAAAAACTCATCAAATGTTATAAAAAATTTATGAATTAAAGCTCCACTATGCGTGCACCTACGATTTATAAATATTAAATATTTTAATTATAAAACGTATAAAGATAAAACATAAGTTCGAATAATTTTTTTGATGATTGAATAATGACTTTTTTTAATAATCAATGTTTCAACATCTATACTTAATTATTATTAATACAATATTTTTTAATAATATAGTTTATTATTTTTATTATATTAAAAAAATATAACAATTATTAAGTACATTTTTTTAAAGACATACATTATTAATAAAATATTTTTTAATATAAAATAATAAGGATAATTTAGTATGAACACATATAGTTGTATGTTCTTTGTATCAAATTCAATAGCGTTGAAATAATTAATGCAATAAATAATAATCTATTAAAAATAATCTATGAAATTAAAGAAAATGTAAAATATTGAAAAAATTAATTTAAATGTCTAAAAATGTTTTTTTATTAATGTTGTTTATTTATTTAGATGTGTATTTTTTATATGTTAAAATGTAATTTAATTATTTCAATTGTGTTTTATATATATATATATATATATATATATATATATATATATATATATATATATATATATATATATAATGAGATATTATATATTTTGACTACTTATTACTATATATTACATAATTGTGTGGTATTCGTTTTAGTAATAACTAGGCGATAATGTTCAAATAACAGAAATATCCAAAACTCATAGATAAATATGTGAGCGGGCATCGAACTCTCAGGACAAAAACAGGACAACGGGAGTTTGACAGCGTCAGCGTATCCTGCGATCCTGGCAACAGCACTCGTCTTACGTCTCTTGTTTAGAGACGTTCCAAACGTGGTTGTAACTGTGCAATAGAAAATCTACGTTTAATAAAGATTACGCGCGCCCTTCCACATGCATGTGTTCTATCAAAGCGCATTGGTGGAATATATACTAGAGACCAATTCTATCTCATTGTTACCTAAACCGCCGTCGTGGCAA
>CP092090.1:17348567-17518567 GCA_029203775.1 Neoneuromus ignobilis
ATTAATCACGTCGTTATCCTCTATTGTTTCCACAACAATTCGGGTGTGCAGCAAAAGTGTGTTTGTAGATAGTGGTAAAACAAACAATTCAGTACCTATTCACAAGATATCACATTTATAAAACTTTCGTGAAATGAATGAATATGAGACATTCAACTACTTCTAAAACAATAGGACGCCAGAAGAAGAGTATCATAAATATTTAAAAATATGCGTATAATCAAATTTATTGTTGTTGAAACCCATAGCTAAGAAGTTGTCTTTTACATAATTCTTATTTGATTATTTTGTTAATAATAAACGTAGCATAGTAACTATTCATGTAATTATCAAATAGGAATCAAATTGTGATGTTATCACCATTAAACATAAATCAATAATTAAAAATCAATGAACTTTTTACGTATCATTAATCATTATATATATACATTTATATATATACATACATATACATATACACATACATACTTAATATGCATGTGTGAATCTGCTTACTTTTCTATCTATTTGTATATTCGTATGTGTGTGCAGGAAATGTTTGGTGACTGTTATTTTGAACACATGGTTAACATATTGTGTGTAACTGAGATGAAATTTCTGGTAATAGAAATTTAGATGTGAATAACTAAAAAGTAGCATATGCGATTGATAAATTACTATATAGTTTTATGTTTAATATATATATAATTTAATATTGGAATATTAATAGTAACCTTTTATGAAATACACACATTCCTCTGTTAATATACTTCAAATTAAAATAATTTTCATTGATTAAGTTTTAGTACCTCAATTCGTCGTACATACATGTAAGTATAATAAATTGCTCTTGTTCAAATAGATAATTACTATATCGTGAGTTGGAATTCTTCTGTTGAATTTAAAATTTCGTAAAGCCTTTCATGAGAAGATAAAAAAAAACTTTCCTCATAAAAAAATTACAAATTCAGAATTGAACACACTGTAAAATAGTTTAAATGTTTAAAAAAAATAAAATTTTTGGTTTCCATATCAGTGATTCTGTTTATTATATTAATTAAATTCTTTACAGATTAGAACCATTTTTTTTGTTTGATAGTAATGTTATTTTTATTTGCAGTGATTTGTTGCAATCAATTTCGACACTTACGATATCATCAGGTAGATTTGTTGAGATTTTAACAAGTCTATCTAATAATGAAGTAACAAATGTCAAAATTGATCGCAGTACAATATATCACAAATAATTATAGTTATAATTAGAAAAAAATAATATAACATAGGGCTAACTCTAAGGTTTCAATTAAAAAAAAAGTGTATTGAAAGCTAGGTCATGTTTTGGATAGTGAGGTATCTTGTAACCATACCAACAAATATAACCACATTGCTATAAAATCAACGCATTATATGGTTATTAGAATATGTGGTCTTCTATAATTTAATAGATAGTTCACTATTAGTAAATTAGTAGTAAAAAATAGTTAATAAATATTAAATAAATATATATCACAATAATTATTTCTTATTTCCTTTTATTATTTACACAAATTAGAAAGTATTTTATAAATCTGTAGCATTTTTAATTTATACTTATTTTATACAAATCACTGCGTATAAATATTACATTTGACCTTAAAAAAATTACAAATTAATTTTCTGAATATTAAGTAAACACCAGTTCTATATATCATAAAAAATGCAATATTAACTGCTTTAGTATAAAAATATATTAGGTAACTATACATTTTTTACAGCATACTTTTTATGTAGAGTCCTATTAAGGTATTATTATAAAATCGTAGAAAATTTATGAAGTTGATCAAATATGAAAATTATAAATATTTTTAAAAATTTTAAAATGTGTTTTAATTTTTTAATATTTCATAGTTAGTGTTATTATACTACAATTTTTAATTGCTACCAACATAATTTTAATGAATGATATTTCGAGATATTAATAAGAATGAACTAGCATGATTCTAAAAAAAAATAATAATCATTATATATATATATCGATTATTTAAATACTTGATTTATGTTAACTAGAAAAAAATAAAACGAAAGGAAATTAATGTAATAAATATTAAAGTATTTTATTTTATATAATAAGATAAATCCATTATTGTTCCGCAAACATTTTTTACAATTTTAATTCATTTAATAATTTCAGTAAAACTACGTTATTAATTTAATAATCGAATAACAGAATTGTAAACTTGGATTACAATTTTCGTATTTACTTCATAATAAATATAAATAACATTTTTAGCAACAAATCGATAAAATATTTGTTTCAGAATTATTTAAAATTGTAAAAAGTAAATCATTGATTATAAATCGGATAGCATAAATTGGATGCTAAAATGTTTTTAAAACATTTCGACGTAGCTATTACAATATAAATAATATTATGTTTTTTTATTATTTTACTATAATATATTTATACAATATATTTAAAATTAAGTTTATTTCTGCGTTTTCTAAAATTTATTAATACCAATTTGTTATTTTTATTCAATAAAGTAAAAACGAGAGTTTCTATTTTCCTATAAAAATGAAAAGAAAAATTATAAAAAATATACAATAATATCATTTAAAAGACAATAGTAATGTAGGTCAGAAAAATAATACTGTTTATAGATTTTTGAAGTAATTTATTGTTATAAAAATAAATTAATCTTAATTAAAATGCGTATATGATTTGTATTAAACATATTTATAAATTACACTGGTTGAAAATATGTATAGTATTTCAGCTTGCAAAACCAAAAAAATCAATATGAGCATTGATAAAAATTTCCACATTCTACATTTAAATGAACAAAATACGTCATTATTAACAGAATGCAAATTAACGAATAATGAGGTTAATTAATTCCGGTCAAATAACTCCCACATTTATGGGAATTATATATATATATATATATATATATATATATATATATATATATATTTATATATATATTTATATGAGGTCCAAATGAGACAGAAGAATAGTAAAGTATAGTAAATGACAGTAAGGAAGTAAATGTATGTCTAAACCTTTCAATCTCATTTGGGTCATTTAGATATAAGAGGTAATAAATTAAACGTGTTACATAAAGTACAATTACCCTAGTTGTATTTTTTATTGATTTTACAAACTATTTGCATAGGTTATATTTTTCTACATAATTAAATAAATGTTAATAAAATACTACAAAATAAAAATTAATTTAATGGAAATATTCATAAAAATATTATTTATATACCTTAAGTATATATATATATATATATATATATATATATATATATGTATATATATATATATTAGGTTGGCAAGTATCTCCCTTCCGTTTTTTTTTTTTTTTTTTTTTTTATTTGCGAAATTTTTTTTGTACATAGCTGCGAAATTCAAAAGACCAGAAGGCGCAAGGAGATATTTATAATATATATATATATATATATATATATATATATATATATATATATATATATATATATATGTATATCAATCTATTGCTGAGCAAATGATTCAGTGAATGTTACCATTTTCTGATATTTGGTCGTATCAAGCTAAATAGATTGATTAAGGGGTTATACGCAATTAGAAATTTCAAAAAATCGATTTTTTTTGCATTTTCGGAATGCACATATATTTGAGTATATTCTCTGAAAATTTGAAGTAAATCCGATAAATATTTTCGGACATACACCTGAATTTGTAAAAAAAAATTAACTATGTGTAAACTACTTCCGAAACTTCAAACGCGTTTATCTCAAAACGGTGTTTTCATAGTCGGTGATCTCGATATCTCAGAAATGGCTGAACCGATCGGTCTCAAATTTTCACACAATCTTCTCAAATATATTTCTCAGGTATTGAACGAAGGAATAAGGTTTACAAAAATTATTACTATTTTTTTTAAACAATTTGGAGCGAAAATTTTAGTAAAAAACGAAAATTTTTTTCAAGTAGACGCCATTTTGTCAAAAATGAAAATTTTTATTATTCCTTCGTTCAATACCTGCATTAATCTATCCTTTAAAAGAATTGACCATATTTTTTGATTTCAAATAATCCAAACCGCCGATATGGAGATCACCGCCAAGCGCCTTTTTTTGGAGGTCGTTCGGGACATCGTCTGCAGGAGCGGTGCACTTCAATATTTTTTTATGATCGACATGTTATTTTATTCTTGAAAGTAGGATCTATTCAAATAACCATAATTTGTAATTGCAAAATAAATACTGTTTCTAAAAAAAATTCCTAAAAAAACGTTTTTGCGCCTCGCAAGTGCGTATAACCCCTTAATAAGGACTGTTTGTTTTGAAACTGTGGCAAATCCACTTTAACGCAAATGAACTATCATCCCCAATACCACAATATATTAATTGTGGCGTTGGGGGAGATAATTCATTTGTGTTAAAGGGTTAATGAGAATTATTTATTCAGGGTTTATATCCTTAAAAAGTTTTCTTTACCATAGCTAAAGAGTTTTACTTGTCTTATATCTCCGACCGGTGAACAAACGTCCTTTTCTCGCAAAATAGGCTATGGTACTAATCACTATAACACTGGTTGCTCTTTTTCTCTCTCTCTTTACATATATATATATATATATATATATATATATATATATATATATATATATATATATATTCCATGTACACAGACACACGTACGTACGTATATTTGTGTCTGTTTTTAAATATGTAAAAAGTGTAATAGAGAAAACAGTAAATCATAGTAATATTCAGTTTCATAAGGTCAGCGACAATGAAGAGATTTAAAGAGTTCCATTATTACACATAATACTGACCGTAATCACAAATGATTGAGTCTTTAGATAATATGATAATAGTTTCAAAAATAGCACAATGTTTAGTTTGTAGTGAATAACAGAGACAGTAAGTGTAAGATTTGTATGTGGCGTGGAGATAGTAAACTTGATAGTATAAATGAAGTTAAATGATATAAATTTTGAAACAAAGAGAGCAGGGGAATTTACATACACATTATATGCATAACTCGTATGTATATGTATTCTCGGCCTTCCTCGATCACACGCTAATGTTTGCCCAGGGCAGCTTCAATTGGTCGCTTCCTTTCCGGTCCAACCACGACAGAGGGATCTTTATGACAGAATATACTTATAAAGTCCATCACAATATATATATATATATATATATATATTTAATAATGTTTCCTGTATATGCAATTCACTTGTTTATTATAAATTACTGTATTTCCAATATTTTCTGTTAATATTACATTCACTTAGTTTATATTGTACAATATTATAATATAGAAGCAATATATTGATTTCTCGTGAAAGGGTTCCTTATTATAGACTTTGAAGCTGCATCGTTGACCGTTTGAATAAATTCGATGAGAACATTCAAGTAAATGTTATTATTGAAAAAAATAATAAACTAATGAAAGAATATATGACAATATTCCAATAGTCGTAATAATATATATGCTATATTTGTGTTTTTACACGATTCTAGTATATTTTTCTATATAAAACTAAAATCCAATTCATTAACAATTTTTTATAACATCCATGTGTTCATTATTTAAGTAAATATATCAATTTCGTCTTATTTTTATCGTACTTTAATTTAATGAAATGAACACAATACAAAATAAAAAAGTAATTAGTAAAATCGATATTAATTGATTGACATATATTGAAATTAATTATTATATAACTATATTAAAATTATTTAAATGTAAAAAATATATTAGATAGGTTTGTACAGACAGATTTTTAAGTAAACATGTTGGAAGATATGCATATGCATTAAGGGGTTTTACGCAGTTAGAAATTTCAAAAAATCGATTTTTTTTTTGCATTTTCGGAATGCACATATATTTGAGTATATTCTCTGAAAATTTGAAGTAAATCCGATAAATATTTTCGGACATACACCTGAATTTTTACCAAATTTTTAACTATGTGTAAACTACTTCCGAAACTTCAAACTTCAATAATCCAAACCGCCGATATGGAGATCACTGCCAAGCGCCTTTTTTTGGAGGTCGTTCGGGACATCGTCTGCAGGAGCGGTGCACTTCAATATTTTTTTATGATCGACATGTTATTTTATTCTTGAAAGTAGGATCTATTCAAATAACCATAATTTGTAATTGCAAAATAAATACTGTTTCTAAAAAAAAATTCCTAAAAAACGTCGTTTTTGCGCCTCGCAACTGCGTATAACCCCTTAACATGGTTAGAAAAAAAAATAATTTGTTTATATATTTTAAAATGTAGTGAAATAATTTCAGATTAACTATTGATATAGACAAAATTAAAGAACGATTTTTTACACATAAATGATAAACAAATGAAAAGTTATTAAATAGTATATTTTATCTATTTTTTTTTTTGTTGATTTAGAATAACGAAATCATTCATGAACTTATATATATATGTATATATATATATATATATATATATATATATATATATATATATATCGGATTTTCAGAAAAGTCATGTCGGATTTTCTCAGTAAATGTCGTTAGTCTATTTTTTCTTCTGCCATCATTCGGAAAAAAGATTCAGCGATTTGGTTGAGTTTTATAGATTTTATAATTAATTGAAGATGAAAGATCAAACTGCATTTTCGCCATATTTTACCGTTTTATTTCCAAAAAGAGAAAAACGCACGGCAAGCTTGTGATAAATTATGTAACGTTTACGGTGACCATGCCCTTCAAGAACGTCAGTGCCAATTAATGGTTCGCGAAATTCCGTGCTGGCATCTTTAATTAATGGGTTATCCCAAATATACATACTTTTCAACTTCTATTTCTCTTCTTTTTAGGTTGATACTTTTTTGACCTAAAAATTCATTGATCATTACTTTGTCTTGTCGAAGTTTATTAAAGGACCTATTTTCTAACTTTCTTTTTTCAATTCTTCTATTCTTTTTTCAAGTTAATCTGGATTTGTTAAGAAAATAAAAATGTTATCAGCAAATTTTAAATTACTAAACATCTTTACATTTATTTTTATTTCACTAAATTCCCAGTTTAGTCTCTTAAATACTTCTAACACAAATGTAAATAATGTTCGTGATATCGCATCGTCTTGCCTCACTTTTTTCATAATTTTAAATTTCCCTATTTGTTCATGTATTTGTACAGTGGATGTAACATTTCTATAAGTATTTCCTAAGAACTCAACATATATTTCTTTAATTCTTTGATTCTTCAATACATTTAACATCCCTGATGTATTAACTGAATCGAAGGCTTTTGCATAACCTCTAAATCCAAGGTAGAGTGGTATTTGGATATTCATTGCATCAATTAACTTCTTCCCTTACCACTTGATATGATCCATTTGCTAAATTCACTTCGAAATACTATTTATTTCAATGGCTGTGAAAAATGCAGTTGACTTTGCAACCGCCTTGAAATAATTTTAGTGAAAATTTTATATATTGTTGGAAGTGAACTGATCAGTCGATAGTTTCTCAAGTTTTTCTTGCCCCCTTTTTTGTAAATTAAAGTGTATTATTTTTCTTTCCCCCTTTTTTGTAAATATATGTTTATGTATCATCCAGTCCATTCATTTGGTACTTTTCTGTTTTCCAAACATCGTGTGAAGATATCAGCCAATACTTTTTCTATGTTTTCTCCTATTAATTTGAAAATTTTTACTGTAATTCTGTTATTTCTAATAATTTTCCCATTTTTCAGACTTCTGATTAAATTTAAAACTTCTGCCAAAACTGGAGGAATGGTTGGTCGCGTATATCTTTTTTCTTCTATATATTCTTCCTTATTTACATATTTGTTCAATTTCGTGTATTTGTATGTGTGTGTTAGTACACACACACACACATACCAGAAGGCGGAAGGGAGATATTTGCCAACCTAATATATATATATATATATATATATATATATATATATATATATATATATATATATATATATATATATATATATATATATATAAGTCCAATGTATAAAAAAATATAGAACACGTGATGAGGTTCAATACTTGAATAAATAAGTACAATAAGAGAATTTGAAACATAGATAGCAGCACTAAATCATTTAATACTCATGATCATGCGCATTTATAGTTAAGTAAAAGTAGAGTATTCAAACATTGTATGAAAGTAATTCCAAATGTGCAAAAGAGATGTACGATACATACATGCGCAACACTAATATTAAAAGTATTCTTTTTTCTTGTCTATAAGTTCTTTTCTTCATTTCGCGCCAGTTTTGATATGAATTTTAAGCATCTAGTTTGTTATGAACATAGTACTACTTTAGTCTATGTGCGTTTGTGAATTGTGTATGAATCAATTTAAAAGTTGTAGTGAGATTAATTTAGTTTGTTTTATTTTGTTTTGTTTCGTTAAAAAAATAATTTGTAATGGCTAAAGTGAAAATGCATTCTGCGTAAGTTCAATATATTTATGTGTAATTAAAGTATATTTTTATTTTCAATTATTAATTTTTGTACTTCACTTAATCAGTAATTCAAAATATGGCATGAAAGATCATTCTGACTGTATATTTATTTAATTAATTATTTAACGTTATTATTCTCCTAAAATTGTATATAAATGCATTTAATATTTATTAATAATAAATAAATTCATGCATTTTAATTTTATTGTAAGTATTTACCTATTATATTTTAAAGAATAAAAAATTAATATTAATTTGTATAAAAAAAAATTTGAAACATTTATTTTACAAACTTTATAATACATTTTATTTATAGTTAAGTAAATATACTTTTCTATATTACTTGATAACTTCAAAAGTAATTTTTTATAGTATATATATATATATATATATATATATATATATATATATATATATATATATATATATATATATATATATATATATATATATATATACAGAGAGGGGCGTGTTTGCATGTATGTGTGTATATACAATTATAAATTTGAATGAAGTTTTAATGTCTCAGTAAGTGATTCTATATATGTTTTGTAGCAATAATTTATTTCAATTGATGGGGTCTTTAATTAATGATTTCAATTCATTCACCCTCATTTTAAATAATACGCATCATTTATATTGTTTGAACTATAGTTTATTAATTTAACAGTAGTTAGATACAAATAAAAGGTTTTCATATAGTATATATTGTATTTAGTACTTATTTATTTAATAATATCTTTTATACTAGATTTACAAGGAACTTCGAATTTAGTTTAACTTTGTATAATGAAGTTCTAATTTTAGTATTAGAAATTATTTATTAAAGAATCTGTTATTAAAATAATTATATTCTTATAAATAAATATGAATATATTGTTATGCTGTAAAAAAGTGTTTAATTATACAAATTAGAGTAAAAAAAATATAGCATAAAATATTTTGTCATTTTGCTAATATATATTGTGTATAAAACGAATTTAACGAATATAAAAAAAAATATTTAAATTCGAATACGCAAATCGTGATATTGTTGATTTTAAAAATTTTATTATAACAAATTTTTCAGGGACATATTAATATGATTATAATCATTAATATATGTGTCGTATAAACTACAAAATTGCATTCATAGTTAAAGTACAAAAATGTTGAAATAAATTCTTTAGTCAATAGTTATACAGTATATTGTTTCAATGTCGTTTAATTTTTTAAAAAATAATCCCATTGCAATATTATTGATTTGGAAAGTAATGCATGTAGTATCTGTTGATTAGTCAGCTTATGCTAGTATATAACGTTTTAACACGATAACCTGTTCGATCAACTCAGGATTCGTAATAGCGGTGGTAGTCATTGAAGAACACTCTACCTGTTGAACTGCCACTGTAGCCTTAGGCGCCGCAGGTGTTCGCAGTTAACGTTTATGTATATATATATATATATATATATATATATATATATATATATATATATATATATATATATATATATAGTAACAATAAAGAAAGTTAGTTCATGTTATAAAGTGTAATAACATTTTTAATAATTATTATTTAATTGTGCATTTAATAAGTGCTTCGTGCAGTAATAAATATCAATATAAAAGATACAATTACATTTTTTTTTTTATAAAATTTATATATATATATATATATATAAATGTATACATATATAGGGTTATCCAAATGTGACGCCTAGATTTGTATTTTATTAAAAATAAACTATACATATGTTTCCCTATACACCACTTTATACACATGTTTCTTTTTAATAAAATAAATCTAGGCTTCACATTTATATGACCCTAAATTGTATATGCCGAATGAGTGAGAGAAAATATAATATTGTTAATTTACGTTTTTATATGTGGTCATTAACATTTAAACTAATGTATTACTATTTATATCACTGTTCAGATGAATTAAAATCACATTTTTCAATTTATGTACTTAGTTTTTATTTAAATCATTTATTCAGTTCGTTTAAAATTATACAGAATAATAAAATAGTATTCTTTTTACTTTTTAGTTTTATTTTCTATAATGAAAATTAAATATTTCTGGACCTAAACTTGTACTAATCTTTTTTAAAACAATACTGATTTTCTATATACACAAATAGTAATAGAAAATAAATAAATTAAACAATGTAAATTAAGAAATAAATATATACCAAAATTGATCATATTTCTCTTACAAGAATTTTAAACATTCTATGTACATATGGCTATGTGTAACAGCATAATGTTCTTACAGAAATACCAATTGTTCCGAAAGTTAAACATTTGTCATTAGTGCTTGCAATTACTTGTTAAACTGACAAAAATTTATTACATGCTTAATTATTTTTCAGTAACCTCAATTTGTTCTTAAGTCGATTTATACACTAATATTTGTACATGTATAAATCAATAAACTGCAATTAATATATTTTTCAAGAAGTAAATATCAATAATAGGTTGTTGAAAAATATCTTCAAATCACATATATCACATGTTGATAAAGTCAATATTTTTTATATAAACATGTTGGTATTAGAAACATATGGTTTCTAAGTTCTAAATATATATTTAATATATATATATATATATATATATATATATATATATATATATATATATATATACACACACCCACACACACTTGTTTTCAATGCATTTATCATATTATCAGATAAATTACATTTAAGACTTTAAATCTTTACACTTTACCTTTACTTAGATATTATTAAGAAAGATTCATAAATATTTTTTAAGATATAATTAATATATATTGCCAAATTTGTATGAAATTACGAGCTATTCGTGTATTTATATTATGTACATTTAGACATATATGTATATATATAGAGTCATCCAATTATAAGTCTAGATTTGTGTTTTATTAGAAAGAAACAAAATAAACTATACACGTTTCCCTATACACTACCTGATACACATGTTTCTTTTTAATAAAAACACAAATCCAGGCGTCACATTTGGACGACCTTATATAATAAGCTCATCCTGCGGCAGTCATGAAATGTAAAAGTAAATAATACATCATTCTTTTGTTGCATAATTCAGTTATGGATCTAGAGTGTAGGTGGAGGAAACGCTTCAAAAACAAACGCTGCACGCACAAGTTTTCATGATGAATACAATTACTATTAATGAAGAGTACGTCTTATTCTTCATCACTAAAACAATTAGATATAATATTATTAGTCATATGTTTGTTAAATTATCAAACGTAATTCTTATCCTTAATACAAAAAAAGTTGAAGTCAGAGGTCAGCTAAATTAATTTGTCTTTAATTTCATGATTGCCAAGGACATATAATCAACTTTAAACAATCTTGATGAGATTAAATGTCAAATGTAAAAGAATGTTTAAATATCGATAACAATAATATATGGTCATCCAAATGTGACGCCTAGATGTTTGTTTTATTGAAAATAAATAAAAGAAACTATACACATGTTTCCCTTTACACCATCTTAGACACCACCCTATACACAGGTTTTTTTTTAATAAAACACAAATCTAGGCGTCACATTTGGATGATCCTATATAATCATTATCAGGCATAGAGAATTAAATTCACGGTATTGAATAAAAAAATTAAAATCTGTAATATTTATATATATTATTATATCATATCAATGCAAAAGAGGAAGTCTTTAGGAATATTACTATTCACTAAATTTGATCATACCACAATGACCATACGAGTTGACGAGGATTTTTATTCAGGGTTTACTCCTTTAAGTAAATTTCTTTCACTAAAAAGCTCCCCCCTCTTTATTAAAATATATTACAGTTGGAGAACAATAATAAAATAATATCATCAACCAATAAATTGCCACATTATAAATTATTTTTTTAAAAAAATGTTCGACGGTAAATTATATATTTTAAATATAAAAGTAAAATAGTTATATTACTGTTGGAAATTCATATTTTTCAATACAATGCTTTATTTAGGTTAACAACTTAAAACAAGATTATAATAATATATTTATCTTTTCGTTTTTTACAATATACAATGACGCACATAAGTCATGGCACACATGGGCAACATAAGCAATTTATTGATATAATTCAATGAAGTCGTAAAATTTAAAAAATATATTTAATTGAAAATAAATATTATGAATATTATATAATGAATAAATTTAATGAGTATTATATTTATTTTCAATTAAATAATTTTTTTTAATTTAACGACTTCATTGAATTATATCAATAAATTGCTTATGTTACCCATGTGTGCCATGACTTATGTGGGTCAGTGTGTATATTCTTTAATTTTTAATTAGTTGAAGAAATAATTGAGTTTTTATAATATTTATTTAAGTTTTTGTGTCGATTGAATAAATGTATTTAATTAATATTATTCTGTTTTAAAGTATGAAATATAGGCTTGAATATTTATAGAAATATTTTATATGAATTTTTAAATACTTTATAATATTTTTGGTAAATATTACAATTAGGCGTGTTAAAAACATATTGTTGCAAATAATAAATAACTGTTATGTTAATTAATATTGGAATAAATTTTAATTCACAAAATTACTAATAAAATATTGTTATATATATATATATATATATATATATATATATATCTATATATATATACATATATACACACACACACACACATAGTAAACATATATTTACACATGTTCACAAAATATATACATGGTAATGTAATGTTGAAACATTAAAAAATAGAACATATAGTGTCATTGAAGTTCTAACAGTTCTCACTGAACAAATTTTAGTATATTAGAGAAGTGGGATGTGCAATTTTAATGATTCAATGAACAACATAGTTGACCAAGCAACCTGATAGTTATATCTCTGGGAATAAATTAGAGTAAATTGTATAATATTTGTTATGTGTGACTTCGTTGAACGTTAATATGACATTTCTGGTTATTTATTAAAATAACTCATGTAATTGTAATAATGTGTCAGTCGATTATTTAGTTAATTGACCATGTTACGAAGTCTTGTTTACAATTCGTTTATTATCGTGGAATTAGATTTTTAACACTTTACTTACCGCTTGCAAATTAAATGCATACTTAAAACGAACGCCAGATTATTTAGTAATACCGGATCGATTTTACTTATCGCATGAGAATGTGTGTTTTTTATCATAAAGCTCGCTTCATGTTGAGGATGCTATGTTTAATTATTAGCAGTTTAATTAAAGTGTAATTATAAAATTATTTCCATATTTATTTATTTTATTTAACAGAAAAATTACATTGTTAATAATATTTAATTTTCACTATTTTATTAGAGTGTAATAGCGCCCGTAATAATCATTTCATGTAATAAAATATTAAACATTTTTTATACAAAACATGTTTGACTTCTTATTTTTCTTCATGCATACATCCGATATTACTTTTGAAGTGCTACTAGTGCAACTAGGAAAAACGCCGATTAATAGGCTACCGATCGTTAAATATTGCAGACGAAAAGCCGATTAATAGGCTGCTGTTCAATAAGCGTTATCGAAAAATAGTCTATTAATAGGATTATGGTAGGTAAAGTGTTAAATTATTTTCACTACAATTTTAATTATATTTTTTATTTCATTTTCTTCTAATTTCGAACTATTATTCGTATTATTAAAATTATACATAACATTAATACCAAATTTAATTTTATCTGTACAACAATAAAATATTTTTTTAATGGATTAAGGGGTTATACGCACTTGCGAGGCGCAAAAATGACGTTTTTTTAGGAATTTTTTTTAGAAACAGTATTTATTTTGCAATTACAAATTATGGTTATTTGAATAGATCCTACTTTCAAGAATAAAATAACATGTCGATCATAAAAAAATATTGAAGTGCACCGCTCCTGCAGACGATGTCCCGAACGACCTCCAAAAAAAGACGCTTGGCGGTGATCTCCATATCGGCGGTTTGGATTATTTGAAATCAAAAAATATGGTCAATTCTTTTAAAGGATAGATTAATGCAGGTATTGAACGAAGGAATAATAAAAATTTTCATTTTTGACAAAATGGCGTCTACTTGAAAAAAAATTTTCGCTCCAAATTGTTTAAAAAAAAATAGTAATAATTTTTGTAAACCTTATTCCTTCGTTCAATACCTGAGGAATATATTTGAGAAGATTGTGTGAAAATTTGAGACCGATCGGTTCAGCCATTTCTGAGATATCGAGATCACCGACTATGAAAACACCGTTTTGAGATAAACGCGTTTGAAGTTTCGGAAGTAGTTTACACATAGTTAAAAATTTTTTACAAATTCAGGTGTATGTCCGAAAATATTTATCGGATTTACTTCAAATTTTCAGAGAATATACTCAAATATATGTGCATTCCGAAAATACAAAAAAAATCGATTTTTTGAAATTTCTAACTGCGTATAACCCCTTAAAAGAAGATATTGATTACAATCCAGTTAAGATAAAAATATAAATATTATTTAACGTATTGTTCTCTTCTCAGTTTGTTTAGTTCGTGATTAGTAATCATATATTATTCTTACTAAAAATTTTATCATTTTAATACAAACGACGGCATTTCTTTTCATGTTTTTATTTTGTGGAGTGAATATGAAATTATTTTTACTTCATACGGACAATGAATGCTTAAATATATTGTTCTACAGAATATCAACACTCTCTTATGAAATGTTAATAGACAGTATAAAGATAGTTTGACGTATATTTCACGTGCATGGAAGGAAAATCCGTAAAAAAATTTTGGCTAAATTATATGAATTTATAAATATATGTATATATTTATAATTAATCTCATAGCGAGATAAGTACATTTACACGATAAAATACATTACTGTTTTATAGCGATGTTTTAATATTTTACAATATATTATATAATTTTCATTGTAAACTACATCAAACGTTTAAAGTTTCTAAATATGTATTATCCTTTTTTACTTTTAATCTAATTGTTTAATTAATTTCGTTAAACAAGTTAAAAGTTAAATCGTTTAATTTATGCCGTCTACATTTTCATTTCTATTTATCATTTATTTGATCATTTATACTTGCTAGATGTTTTTTGTTTGTGTACGTATGTATGTAGTCATACATTAGTCACTTAAGTAATGAATTTAATTTTCAGATATATAATTAAAATACCATCTTTCCACTCAACTAATTTCTAATATATATATATATATATATATATATATATATATATATATATATATATATATATATATATATATATATATATATGCCATCGAAATGCCATCGAAATGTGCATCAATCGACTATTGTTATAAACAAAAAATGAACAATAAGTGATTATTGAATACTTCATAACTATTGTGGTGTTGGGAATAAAAACTCATTTATTTGAAATAAGTTAGATTATATTGTTTTATATTCAATAAGATATTTTTTTTTTATAAAACTTAGTTAAAAATAGACTGAAAATCTTTGAAAAGATATATGCATTTAACATATTTTTGTGTATACACACACACACATACACACATACATATATATATATATATATATATATATATATATATATATATATATATATATATATATGTTATCAATATCTCCCTTGCTTCCTTGGTTTTTTTTTGTACATACCAGTGAAATTTAAAGACAAAAAGGCGGAAGGGAGATATTTGACAACCATATATATATATATATATATATATATATATATATATATATATATATATATATATATATATATATATGAATATGACCAAATACCAGTGAATGGTAGCATTATGATCCAGTAGTGGATTGATATGGACTTTATGATGTGATGTGGTGATGTGATGTATATATATATATATATATATATATATATATATATATATAAGTAATTTATTAATAACATGAAATAAGAATTTTTATTATTGATTTTTTCTCAAGGCCATACAATTATATTAAATATTCTTAATCATTTATTGTTAACTTACTTTTTTTAATATCCATGCCATCATTTTCGTAATGTTGCATTATAAATATTTTGTAGATTTCATTGAAAGGTAAATAACGAAAACGTGAACAATAATTAATTATTGAACACTTATGAAATCTTCGACTGTTGGGAATTGTAATAAATATAATCAGTTATCTTTAGTAGTAAGCTAGTTGATACAAAAATATTTTTATTGAAATAAGAAAAATACATTATTTGCTTAATTTCCATTCCTAATATTTTATAAAAATATCAAATAACTTCAAATTATGAAGCTTAGAAATTATGAAACAATTACAAAATTACAAACGTTCAGAAAATCAAATACTTGTTTGTATACACATATTTTTTAAAATACGTAATACATGATTGCAATGTATTGTTCATTAATATTTATTATTTATATTAATATTAATTAAATATCTTTGTCCACGTGATATTCATTCAAAAATTCTACCAATGATATAAATAAAATTAGTTTTATATTATAACAATAGAAATGACTACTGCGGAATATGTTAGAATTCATATTGCAAATCCGACCTTGCTTATACATACATTCAGCACAACTAAATATGTACTTCATTGCGTCAATTTATTGTTATAACTGATAATTAAGTGTTGTGGGATAAATGTCTGTATCGTCTCGTTATATTATGCCTCATCATGAACAACCTACAGCGGCTGTTGCTACAGAATTGTGTCACTTTTTATTAATAAAAACATCACTTTGCTTAAGTTACTTATATTCCCCGTTGAATAAACTATATTTATTTTTATTGCTTATATATATATATATATATATATATATATATATATATATATATATATATATATATATATATATATATATATATATATATATAAATAGAAATATTAAGTTAGTGAGAATATTAGAACATTATAATTGGTATACTTTATTTATTTTTTTTTATTATTATTCGTTAAATTTTATTTACTGACAGTGTCTTATATATAATAGATTTCTAAGAAGTATCTAAAAAATACATAAAAAAGTAGTAGAGAGTAGTATTGTATAAAAGTAGTCGAGTCAATAAATTTGACATTGTATCTAATAAATGAATTTAATTATATACAGTGAAATGAAATTCATTCCAAAAAAATTACTTTTCATTTATATACAACAAAAATTAGTTAACACGTTGACTGCCATGGTGGTCATCTGTGACCGGAGATTCGTTCTTCGATGAAGCCAAGATGGTCACGCAAACGATTCAAAACGGTTTTACGGTTGATGTTAAACTCTCTAGCTATGTCATAGCTGCTTATGTGTCGATTTTCATCGATTTTTGTACGATTTAATCGACACTTTCGACGATGTGCTGACTAGAACGATGTGCATCTTTCGCTTCAAAATTTCCATTTCGAAATCAACGAAACCGATTCGCTGGTGTTTGTTTAGTTAGAGCATCGTCTCCATAAATATGACAAGTTTGGTTATGGGCTTGCGCAGTGCTTTTTTCCTTTTTTATAATAAAAAAGTAAAATGTGTTGAACATGTTCTCCTGATTTTCACTCATCTTCAATAACTTTTCACTGAATGCACTAATTTCTTTTAAAATGTTTTGTGAAATATTACCTTTCAAACAATATCAACACTAATATATCACAAAATGGCGCATTGTCAAAATCAACCAAATCTCTATCAGTAAATAGAAATTACTTTTTTCATAACCCAATATTATGTAAAACACGCCCAAAATCAAATAATTTCTAATGAAATACAATTTATATATATATATATATATATATATATATATATATATATATATATATATACGAGGTCAGACAATTAATTAATGCGACAAAATTCAAAAATCGAGTATATTTAAAAATTAAGGTACATCGCTGCGATCCCCTTCAAAGTAGTCCCCTCCCGCATCTATACACTTATTCCAGCGAGTTTTCCAGTTTTCGTAACAATTCTGGAACACTTCTTGTGGGACCTCTCCGAGTACCCTCGTCACAGATTCTTGGATATCTTCAACGGAGTCAAAATGTCGACCTTTGACGAATTTTTTCATATGGGGGAATAGGAAAAAGTCGCAGGGTGACATGTCCGGTGAATAGGGCGGTTGTGGTAACGTTGCGATGCCTTTAGACGCCAAAAACTGAGAGACACTGAACGCACTGTGACAGGGAGCATTGTCGTGATGCAGAACCCAAGTCTTCGCGATCTCTGGACGCACTCTGAGCACCCTTTTTCGTAATTTTTCGAGCACATTGCGGTAGAATACTTGATTTACGGTTTGTCCAGGTGGTACGAACTCTTTGTGAACCACCCCTTTGCTGTCGAAGAAGCAAATCAACATGGTTTTCACTTTGGACTTGCTCATTCTCGCCTTCTTTGGCCTTGGTGCTCCAGGGGACAGCCACTGTTGGCTTTGTCGTTTAGTTTCGGGGTCATATTGAAAGAACCAACTTTCATCACCAGTAATAACTCGATCGAGAAGAGTAGGATCACTTTCAACCTGCTCGAGACAATCTTGAGCGATGTTCATTCAATTTCTCTGTTCCATTTTCGTGACATGCACTACTCGCGCGTTGTTACAAAACACTAAACAGCTGACGAAGAAATGATCGTACGAGGGTGGTCAAGGTCTCAATCGAGAGAGTAGGGATCTGCTATTACGGTGGCGGAGTTACAGGTTCGCAGTGTTACCACAGGCCGAGAAAAAAAATCGGTCGCATTACTTAATTGTCTGACCTCGTATATATATATTAGGTTGTCAAATATCTCCCTTCCGCCTTTTTGTCTTTTGAATTTCGCAGCTATGTACAAAAAAAAAGCGGAAGGGAGATACTTGACAACATAATATATATATAAATGTATATATATAAACTATAAATGATGTAAATAGTAAAACATATTAAACAATACTTTTTTAATCATTTTTAATATTTTATCTAAGAATAATTTTTTTGATTGTGAATTTTTAGATAATACAAAATAGTTTCTTTTCATTATATTATATATTAAAAATGTAAATTTTATATATATTCGTGTATGATATTTTTCTCATATTTTTTTAAAAAATAATAATGTGCATTCAGTAATTTAATACGTGCGTTATAACTCTATGTAGAAATAAAAAAAAATCATGAGTAGATAATAAAAAGGTCAATTGGATATTTAAAAAGTCGCAAAAGAATAGCATGTATTCGTTTCAGATAGAAACGATATACCATTCATTAAATATATAAATTATAGTCAATATACTAAAGAGAAAATAACATAAAATCTTTTTCAAACATATTACGTCAATGTATTAAACTTTTCATATTATTTATTTTCCAGTTTCAAATGAAAATTAATCAATATTTACATTAGGTTTTATGACATATGATATTTTTTGATACATTTATAAATAAATCAATTACATATATTGAGAATGATTTATTTAATTTTATGATATTCAATAATAAATGGGATATTTTCATATCAATCATTTTTTTATAACTTTTTTTAATAATTGTATAATAAATTATTTGATATTTTACTAGTGTTTTAACAGTATATTCTTTGTTGAATAATGAAGATATAAAAATATTAAAAAATAAAAAGATTTTTTAAAAACATTTAAATGATTTATTATTTAGAAAAATATTTTTATTGATATAATATTTATATATATATATATATATATATATATATATATATAGAGAGAGAGAGAGAGAGAGAGAGAGAGGTATTAAATTCAATGAAAAAAATTGATCGACAGGATATTATAAAAAAAATGTTTTAAATTATATGAAGCTAATAAAAATCTTACTTCCAATATATTTTCACAAAATACACTGTTTGTCCACAAATTTATACAAGCACCATCTACTCAAACAATTATTTATCAATATAGTCAATAATTGTTTTTAAAAAAGATATTCCACGTTTATCACAAGGTTGTCTTAATAATCACTCACACCAATAAGTGTACAATAATTTACAAATGATATGTTATGACATCATTTGAACAACTGTGTTTTTAGAATACTAATGCCTTTTTTGTTATGCAAACCGCGCCTAACTTACGGAAAAAAATAAATAAAACCAGTTAATATAATTGATTCTTATGCATTCCACACGGTATTTTGTTAGTTGTCAATGATTCTATGTACATGGATTTTAGGCATTGGTTTGGGCTTTATTGATTTGTTTTCAATTTTAAATGAATTATTCTACAAATATAATAATTACATAGACATTTGAACATTGATAATTATTCATTAACGTTTCGTATTAATTGTTAATACATTTACGAGTACATATATATTTAGTATAAAAATGTTATCACTAATATGAGAATGTGAGAAAATTTCTAGTAAAAATAATCTAATTCATAAAATCTATTGATTTTAATACACCTGTTCCTTTTATTACCAGTAGAATATAATAACGTTTCTAATATTTTCGTTTTAACATTCCATTATGCTATACATTCTAATAATCAAAGTTAGTTTTTAGATAACTATTTTACATTCAAACTCAGATATTATCAATTCATTATATTTCACCAATGAACCGTATATAATTTTTGTAAATGTAAATTCGTCGGTTTATTTTAATCACTTTTACAAAGTTCATTAGTACAAAAATTTGATTTATATTTTTAATGAAGCATCATTTTTTTTTAATTTAAATTATAATTATAATGGTGATTTATTTTAAATTTATTGTAATTAATTAGCTAAATAACATTTTATACGTCATAAGAAGAGCTCATTAACGAACAAATAAACCTTTAACTTCAAGAATAGAAGAAATTACAAAAAAATGAAACTTAATTAGAATAAATATGTAAAAATCTTTATATTTTCCAAAGATATTTGATTGGAAAAATCTGAAGAAATAATATACGAGGTCAGACAATTAAGTAATGCGACCGATTTTTTTCTCGGCCTGTGGTAACACTGCGAACCTGTAACTCCGCCACCGTAATAGCAGATCCCTACTCTCTCGATTGAGACCTTGACCACCCTCGTACGATCATTTCTTCGCCAGCTGTTTAGTGTTTTGTAACAACGCGCGAGTAGTGCATGTCACGAAAATGGAACAGAGAACATCGCTCAAGATTGTCTCGAGCAGGTTGAAAGTGATCCTACTCTTCTCGATCGAGTTATTACTGGTGATGAAAGTTGGTTCTTTCAATATGACCCCGAAACTAAACGACAAAGCCAACAGTGGCTGTCCCCTGGAGCACCAAGGCCAAAGAAGGCGAGAATGAGCAAGTCCAAAGTGAAAACCATGTTGATTTGCTTCTTCGACAGCAAAGGGGTGGTTCACAAAGAGTTCGTACCACCTGGACAAACCGTAAATCAAGTATTCTACCGCAATGTGCTCGAAAAATTACGAAAAAGGGTGCTCAGAGTGCGTCCAGAGATCGCGAAGACTTGGGTTCTGCATCACGACAATGCTCCCTGTCACAGTGCGTTCAGTGTCTCTCAGTTTTTGGCGTCTAAAGGCATCGCAACGTTACCACAACCGCCCTATTCACCGGACATGTCACCCTGCGACTTTTTCCTATTCCCCCATATGAACAAATTCGTCAAAGGTCGACATTTTGACTCCGTTGAAGATATCCAAGAATCTGTGACGAGGGTACTCGGAGAGGTCCCACAAGAAGTGTTCCAGAATTGTTACGAAAACTGGAAAACTCGCTGGAATAAGTGTATAAATGCGGGAGGGGACTACTTTGAAGGGGATCGCAGCGATGTACCTTAATTTTTAAATATACTCGATTTTTGAATTTTGTCGCATTACTTAATTGTCTGACCTCGTATTTGTTTATATATATATATATACACACACACACACACACACATATATATATATATATATATATATATATATATATATATATAGATAGATATATATATATATATATATATATATATATACATATATATATATATATATATATATATATATATATATATATATATATATATAAATTGAATTATTTATTATCAACATTTGAAATAATTTGTATAAATAGTAAAATAATCATTCAATAAATAGAAATTTAATTGTTCAATTATTTGCAAAATATTATTTATATACGGTCACCCAAATGCGATGCCTAGATTTGAGTTTTATTAAAAGGAAATAAAAGAAACTATACACATATTTCCCTATACACATGTTTCTTTTTATTAAAACACAAATCTAGGCGTCACATTTGGATGAACCTATATATGTAACTGTATACATTATTAGTATTGTAAATAATAGTAAAATTTAAAATTGTACCCAAACCAGTTTCATTATCATTTATAAAAAGACATATTACGCTTATAGCTGAAATATATAAGCGATATTATTTATGAATTTATTTTTTCCATAGTATTTAAAGTCCAAAGTAACTGTCCAATATAACGGTTCAGAAAACTACCACAAATACCATTGATTTAATACTAACAACAAATACCATTGATTTAATACTGACAATAAATACCATTGATTTAATTTTATAACTCATATTGAAATTTGATCCGTTATTTAAATACGAATTTAGTAAATAAATTATATCTATTTTTAATTATTTTATTTATTAGCATCATATCATTTTCTAAAATAGTTTTGATTAGAATTATTACTTTTAATAATTATATAAAAAAATAATTCAAAAAATACTGTCATTAGAGTTGATTTTAATTTTGAAACAATGAATTAAATAATCTATCTTCTCTCTCTCTCTCTCTCTCTCTATATATATAGAGAGAGAGACAGAGAGAGTCATACACATGTGACGCCTAGATTTGTGTTTTATTAAAAAGAAACAAAAGAAACTATACACATGTTTGCCTACACACCACCCCAACACATATTTCTTTTAATAAAATACAAATCTAGGCGTCACAATTGGATGACCTTTTATATAAAGTCATATTGTATTATAAATGTTAAAACTGCATATAATTGTATAATATTACAGATTATAATGAACTATATATTTTTTTATGAAACTTTATCTTTATGTCAAACATATCAACATATGTTTCATATATATGTACTCTAAAAATTACAGTTAGTTTTTAACACTACAATGTTCAAATATATATATATATATATATATATATATATATATATATATATATATATATATATATTTATAGGGCCATCCAAATATAACGCCTAGATTTGTGTTTTATTGAAAAGAAACATGCGTATAGGGTGGTGCATAGGAAAACATATGTATAGTTTATTTTGTTTCTTTTTAAGGGGTTATACGCAGTTGCGAGGCGCAAAAACGACGTTTTTTTAGGAATTTTTTTTAGAAACAGTATTTATTTTGCAATTACAAATTATGGTTATTTGAATAGATCCTACTTTCAAGAATAAAATAACATGTCGATCATAAAAAAATATTGAAGTGCACCGCTCCTGCAGACGATGTCCCGAACGACCTCCAAAAAAAGGCGCTTGGCGGTGATCTCCATATCGGCGGTTTGGATTATTTGAAATCAAAAAATATGGTCAATTCTTTTAAAGGATAGATTAATGCAGATATTGAATGAAGGAATAATAAAAATTTTCATTTTTGACAAAATGGCGTTTACTTGAAAAAAATTTTTCGTTTTTTACTAAAATTTTCGCTCCAAATTGTTTAAAAAAATAGTAATAATTTTTGTAAACCTTATTCCTTCGTTCAATACCTGAGGAATATATTTGAGAAGATTGTGTGAAAATTTGAGACCGATCGGTTCAGCCATTTCTGAGATATCGAGATCACCGACTATGAAAACACCGTTTTGAGATAAACGCGTTTGAAGTTTCGGAAGTAGTTTACACATAGTTAAAAATTACTTACAAATTCAGGTGTATATCCGAAAATATTTATCGGATTTACTTCAAATTTTCAGAGAATATACTTAAATATATGTGCATTTCGAAAATGCAAAAAAAAAATCGATTTTTTGAAATTTCTAACTGCGTATAACCCCTTAATAAAACACAAATCTAGGCGTTATATTTGGATGACCCCCTATATAACGACCAAAAAAACGGTAGATTGGACATACGATTGTGGCAGATACACGTGACATAGTAAACTGGCGAAGAAAATAGAAAACGTGGAAAGGAGAAGAAACTAGAGAAACAAGTATTTGTCGTGAAGATAGTTAATGTTCGATATGTGCTACTTAAAAATAAATTGTTAAGATGATTCTTTTGATTGACGTACAAGTATCACACACATTAGTGTTTACACCGGAATAATAACATAATAGAAATTAACATAGTATTTTCAAGTGCACTCGTTAACCTTGATAAAAAAGAACGTGTATTTCTAGACATTTATATGTAATAATACCATGCATATTTTTATATTCATATATGATATATATATATATATATATATATATATATATATATATATATATATATATAAATACATACATATGTATTAAAATTATAAATATATTTTTTAATTAATTATTGTAAAATTCAAGTATTTTAGATGAAAATGAATATGTTTTTTATAATATTATATAACCAATTTTATGACAATTCTTTATCAAAATAACACAGTAAACATTGTACATAAATATCAAGGTAATATCTACGTTAGATAAAGTTGTATATATAAGAGATATTATTTAAATTACTCTCATAATGTATATATCATCATTTAGAACAAAGATACTTTATTTTTTAAAAAAAACTAATTAGAAAAATTACTTAATTTTTACATTTTCAGTTCCATAGTATCTGATTAATAGTCGAAAGTTGTAAATTTATTATAAAAACGTACATCTAAAACATAAATCTTATAAATTTTAACGAGAAATCTAGGGCAGCCGCCATACATCTAATAAAGTAAATCAGTACACTAGTTACTCGTTATTTTTTGTACTATTCTTATGTCAGTAGGAAGTTCACAAGGGAATATCTTTATGTAGACATATTTGTACGAAGTGAAAACAATACTATTTAAGTAGAATATGTGTATGTGTGTGTTTATGTGTATACATATATATATATATATATATATATATATATATATATATATATATATATATATATATACTGCATTATACTTACATTAATAATATACATACATTTACTTATTGCATTTAATTAATTTATAATATTAAATAATTATTTGGAATATGTGATGTTTGAAATAAGCACATATCATCTTATCTCTCTAGATCTCTCTCTCTCTCTCTGTATATATATATATATATATATTTATATATATATATATATATATACAATATAAAATTCATTTACATTATATACCTCTAGTTGTTAAATGATGATGTAGTATTTAATATACATTTAAATACGAATATGTACAATGTTTTGTGACATTTATTAAATAATTAAGTAAAAAATAATTATTCCTTGAACTCTGTTATTCATAAATGTTAATAAATATACTATGACAATATTCAAGTTTTAAGTTAGGTCGCGCCTTCATGTTAATTCTACATAATTTGACTACCCATATACCTAAATATATGTATGTATATATTCATTGCGTGCTATTATCATCAACATATAAAGCTGAAAATATGGTTAGTTTCTAGACACTCCTTACATGTGTATTCATAGACAATAGCTCGTGGAAATTGAATTGATTCATGAATAAGACCTATTACTTCTTATCACGTTATAAAAAGGATTGTGCATTTATGAAACTTTAAACGAACAAAAATAGATATATTTTAAAACGGTATATTAATTTCATGGAATATGCCAGTATGGATTTATAAATTAATCCATGGTAATAATAAATCTTAAATGAGCATTTAAGTCATTTTAAAAGATATTATAGTTTCATAAAAAATGTGAAGATTGTTCAAAAATATACTATTTTTGTAATTAAATGTGAACTGTACATAGATCTTATATTTCATAACAAATTTATAAACACTTTGTCTTAATAAAAGTTAATTTAAATAGCAATGCAAATACTTAAACTTATTTAAACTGATTATATATATATATATATATATATATATATATATATATATATATATATATATATATATATAGTTATCCAAATGTGACGTCTAGATTTGTGTTTTATTAAAAATAAACATGTGTGTAGGGTGGTGTATAGGGAAACATATGTATAGTTTCTTTTTAATAAAACACAAATCTATGAGTTACATTTGGATCTCTTTCTCTCTCTCTCTCTCTCTCTCTCTATATATATATATATATATATATATATATGTGTGTGTGTGTGTCTGTGTTATTCATACTTTAACTTGAATATTTACGGAGTTATACTTTTTATTTCTTAGTGTATATATTAGGTTGGCAAATATCTCCCTTCCGCCTTCTGGTCTTTTGAATTTCGCGGCTATGTACAAAAAAAAGAGCGGAAGGGAGATACTTGCCAACCTAATATGTATAGGGTTTTCCAATAAATGCTTCAAAAGTTTAAATGGAAATAAAACAAAAAGTATTTAATTAATTAATTTTTATTTTTTTTAATTTTTAAGCATATTCTATGGTATTAATGATGGAACACAATTTCATTCATATAACTACTACGATTTCACTTGACATAGTGTATTCGGTTAGTCCAATTTTTCATCACTCTTTCACATAATCGTGTTCCAATTTCATGAATTACACGTTCAGCTATTATTTTCAATGCTTCTGTTGTTTGTGGGTTATTAGCATAAACCAATGATTTCACATAACCCCGCAGAAAATAATCTAATGGAGTTAGATTACATGATCTTGGTGGCCAATGGATGGGCCCATTTCGTGAAATAATGGATTTAATAAACTTTTAGTTCAATAAGTCAATTGTTTCCGTAGATGCATGGTACGTAGTACCGTCCTGTTGAAACCACATATCGTGCAAACCATTTTTAATTATTTTTAGAAAAAAAATTATTAATCATGGTTCGGTAACGCACTCCATTTACTGTAACCTAATCTCCAGCTTCATTTTGAAATATTCACTAACAGAAGCTATGTATAATTTACACTTCTTGTATTTCTTCGTCTTACAGGAAATATTGTATCAAGTGAAGTAAGATTGTTTTTAAATTTTTCGACATTTCGATAAATGGCATGTTCACTTGGACGATTGTGTTAAGTATTACGAAACTCACGATAAGTTTTACGAACCGAACATTGATTTTTATAATAAGATTTTATAATCTCTAAGCGTTGTTGAAGTGTTAAACGTTCCATGATAATTTGCCAAACTATACTGAGTTGAAATGTCAAATAGAGCTTAAAAAAAATCAAACATGACTGCCACCAGCAGTCAAAGTTTTGACATTCCTATTGGAAAATTATATATATATATATATATATATATATATATATATATATATATATACATATATTGTTGATTGATCATTTAAACAGGATATTTGAATAAATATTTTGTGAAAGTGTAATAAGTTAAGAATGTTGCATTCAAGGATATATACTGGAGGCTAATAGTTTTTCAAACGTCCTCGCATATTAGTAGCATACATATATAAATCGAAACTTTTAATTACTACTGAAAATATTATATTATAAAAATTATTCATTAAATAAGATAAAAATATTATATATTTTATTTATTTGAAATTGAATCTCATTATTCATATATAGGTATAAAACAATTTCTGTAAAAAATAGACCATAATGGTTACATAAAATTATGTGTGTATTTGTGTGCATTAATATATATATATATATATATATATATACATATATATATATATATATATATATATTATATGCTTACTGAACTAAAATATATAATTATAATTTGTTAATTAAAATCAATATTTAAAAAAACAATGATTAATAACAGTTTAGTATAAAATAAAATCAGAATTATTTTATATATATATATATATATATATATATATATATATATATGTATATATGTATTTATATAAAATTGATTCGTATTTATATGAATTATATAAAAAGATCAACTAATACATATTTTCATTCGTAATGTTTGGAGAAAGTTTAACTGATCCATAACTGAAATAATAAAATATTCAAAGTGAAATGAAATCTCATAAGTGCTTTGGATCAGAACTAATTTTATTTTGTATAAATATGTAGAAAATAAAAAGTATTATTTGTGTTTTCTTATACGTAAAATTAATATGATATTAAAAAAATGTAACATTTAAAGATAATATTGTTATTAATTTTCTGTTAAAAAGTAGGTTATATTACAATTATTGTTTCTTGTATTTTTATATATACTTTGTTCAATAAATTTATTTCAAAGTACTCATAAGAAATAATGCTTTAATTTTTTAAAACTTATAATATTTTTTTATAAATATAAAAAAAAATTGTTACATTATGACCGACAGTATTATTCATACATTTGAAATAAAAAAAAAAAACTATTTTAAATAGCTTAAATGTATAAATGACATATTTGTTTTCTTTTACAAAATTATAACGAATCGAAATCAAAATTAGTACAAAATCCACACGAATATTTGAACATGAAAAGTATTTATTCAGTTTTGCTTTCTGTTCAAACAAGCATAAAATGCATTTTGAAATAATGAATGAAACAAATCCACTCCAGTGTAACAAATTATATTTTAACATTTATTAATGACAAGAAAGTAATTCAGCACACTGTCTGAACAACTTGTCGATGACATGATCTGACTGCCATCCAATGTCCATCGTGAAGCTTAGCATTTCTTGGTCACTATCTGTGACTGATGCACATTCAATCGTGCAACGAAAGAGCACAACGAGTTTATTGACCTCTTTAGTATACGTTATACGCTTGCGGCGGGCTTCGACTTGCGCACTCTCTATAATCGTTAAAAAAGTATATATATATATATATATATATATATATATATATATATATATATATATATATATATATATATATATATCATCTGAATTGTCTTCTACGATATAATTTATACCTTTTTTATAACGAAAAATAACGTAATGCTTTCTAATATAAGTTGTTTTTTAAAAATATAAACACTATTATCATTTATACGTGTATCTTAATGTTTACTTACAATAGTATATACATATATATATATATATATATATATATATATATATATATATATATATATATATATATATATATATATGTGTATGTATGTATGTGAATATGTGTATGAAATTTTCAGTCGATTTAAATGTAGAATGAACTTCATATTTTATGCTTACAACAATCATACTGTCATAAATGTTATCATATCATATCACATTATCACAAAAAATACATTATAAATGTACAAATATTTAGTTGCAAATTAAACTTTTTTATAATTTATTCAAATATTAGATAATTGTTTGTATATTAATTAGTTTGTGAATTTTATTTTATATTTTATTATTTTTATATTTAAGCAATATATATATATATATATATATATATATATATATATATATATATATATATATGTATGTATATGTGTACGTATATATATATATATATATATATATATATATATATATATATATATATATATATATATATTATAAATTAGATTTAATGCCCTAAATTGCCGGAAAACGCGCCCTAAAAGCATATTTTATCATCAGAACGGATGTGTGAATATGATGTGTACTTTAAATTTAATTGATATAATGTAGACGTAAGGAAATTGTCTTACATGATACTTCATATGGTACATTAATAATAAATTTTTGTACTTTTAGTTAGCTGCTTTGAAATAAATTTTTTACCACCTTAAATATATTACTATTATATAGTTTTTTTTTAAAAAAATAATAGTAAAATGCAATATCTTAATTACATATTACGTTGTCAAATATCTCCCTTCCGCCTTTTTGTCTTTTGAATTTCGCGGCTATGTACAAAAAAAAAAAAAAGCGGAAGGGAGATACTTGACAACATAAATATATATATATATATGTATATATAAAATTATAACCTTTTTTTATTTAATTAATACTAAAGTATACATATTTTTATAGGCACAGGCATTACGAAGAAGAGACAGAATGGGGATGTACAAGTTGGTGCGAATATATGCTAGTAGTAGTCTTGGCAAGTGTTCTACTTCTAGCTTCAACGGCACTCACACTTTTCTGGGTGCTCTACTATCGTGAAGGTTTTGCATGGCAAGAAGATCCCAAATTACAATTTAACTTGCATCCTGTTTTAATGGTTGGCGGGTTCATTACACTCAGCGGTTTTTGTAAGTTAACGTTTATAAGAAATTTTATTATTTCTGATTTTTAATTATTTCAGTCTAGGCTTTAAAATAAAGTTATATATATATATATATATATATATATATATATATATATATATATATATATGTATATACATTATCATGTAATGTAAGAATTTTGATTAATTAATATTTTTACGGAATTGTTAATATATTATTTCAATAGTAGTTATAATAAATTATACATAAATATTTAAATATACAGAACATAATTTAATATTTTACAATTTTTGTCTTAAATCTGCAATACACAAATTTATGTTTTTTTCTTGTATCCAAAAGCTATTTTATATTATTTTTAAAAGTATTTTATTAAGTCTTCATTTTCTTTGCTTTTGAATTTTGCTAATATTTGTTAAAAATTGATTGTACTACAATAAAAATTTAGATTAATTTATGTTTTCTCTTCCTTTATAAATCAAAAAATTTCAGTCCATTTTTCTTTTTCATTGAAAATGTTCTCTGTCCTACCTTCTTCATATTAACATTTCCATTTTTTTTAGTCGTTTGTAACCTTGATGTGCGAAAATTAATATTTCACTTGTATATCTCAAATTATTCTACATACAAATTTAACGAACTTTTTTGTCATGTTAAAAATTAAGTATAAATCTAAAACATCGTTCCATTTACTCAGTAATCAGTATAATCACTACTATTAATGTTGTAAATATAGTTAATATATCTATCATAAGTAAAGTTAATATAATATTGAATAAACTTGTAAATAAATTAATATTTATACAATACACACAAACACATACGCACACACACACACAAATATATATATATATATATATATATATATATATATGTGTGTGTGTGTGTGTGTGTGTGTGTGCATGCATATGTTTTTGATTTTTAAAATGCATGTATTTAATGTTTTGACTTCTCGAGAGTTAATATACAAAAATTAATGTTTTTATATAAGAATATTAAATATTGCTTTGAGTTTTATTTTTAATGATTTATAAATAATTATGTGAAAAGTCAAGTACACAGATACAATACGTATATTTACTTGAATATTGAAAACTAATTAAAGTTTAAAAATCTTAATGTATTGATACGGAAATTGTAATCAAGATTTTGTAGAAAAATATTCGAGTAACTTTTATATATGGTGTTCATCGATTATAGGTAAAATGTCAATATTAATTTTATATATGTATTGTTACGTAAAACATGGTGTATTTTCAAATCACTAAAGCAGAACAATATTTTCACTTTTTATAATTTTAATAATCAACACCATAATCTAAAAATTATTTTTCCTGTTTCTGTTTGATGAACATAATAAATAAATATTAACATTTAGTTTAATAATAGAAAAGCAAATTTTACTTGTTTAGTGTTTTGCAATATAAGTATAGATTCTAGACTACTTTCTCGGAATTCAATAGTTACAATCACCAAATTGTATATTGAACTAGTTCAAGTATTTTGTGGTTATTTTAAACCAAATTATATTTAAATTAAATTGAAAATTATTTCTAAAATTTTAAATTTATAATTGTTTACAAATTATATAATTCTTTTTATTTAAATATTTTTTTGTTTGTATGTTTGGATATGTTTTTTTAAAAATACAAATTTATGGTATTAAATTAATAATGAATAATTTATATTGGAAACATCAATGAAGTAAGTTTATTAAATAATATTTTCATTTTTTAATGAAACTTGACAGATGTACATATTTTGTAAATGTATCTTTTTTACAGCAATGCTCTTATATCGAATCTGCCGATGTTGTAGAAGAATTTATGTGAAATTGTTACACACCATTTTTCACGCACTGGCAATTCCTTGCATTGTACTTGGATTTTTAGCTGTATGGGATTCACACAATTTAGCATCACCACCGATTCCTAATTTTTATTCATTACACAGCTGGATGGGACTTGTCGCAATGGGACTTTTTGCAATTCAGGTAATATATATTGTCTTTCTTTTAATTAAAAATTCTCTGTTTTACACACACACACACACACACACACACACACACACACATATATATATATATATATATATATATATATATATATAAATAATTCCATCACAAAATTAATGTCGTTAATCTATTCTAATCGTGAACAATTATTAGGTGGTGAACTGCCCTGGTATATTATATTTTTCAAATAAAAATATTTTATAATATATTTTTTTAATTAAAATGATCAAATAATAGTTATTTTAATTTTTTAAATAAAATTTATTTCCAACATATTGTTTTTAGAATTTAGTGTCTTTTTAAAAAATGAATATCATAAAAAGCGTGTATATATATATATATATATATATATATATATATATATATATATTATATATAAGTTTCATTAAATTTTATTTTTTGTTCTCAGTTCGTGGTAGGCTTTTTTAGTTTTCTCCTGCTGTTGTGTTGCGATAGTGCAACTGCTGGATTTCGAGCTGCACTTGTGCCAATTCATGCGTCATTCGGACTCACCATTTTTTTCTTAGCTATAGCAACATGCGTTACAGGCCTTACTGAAAAAGCGATATTTACACTTGGGTATGTATTAAATGTAAAAATAATTTATTTATTCATTGTATATGAAACAGTTAAATATATTACATACAAACTGTTTATTAAACAAGTTGTGATACATAACTTGTAAAATAATTTATTGACAAAATATCTAAATATAATACAAATAAGTGATGAAAAATAGAAACATATATGCGCGTGTGCATCTATGTTTGTATGCATGCATGCATTTATGTATGTATGTATGCATGCATATATCCAAAATTAATTTTATAGATAATAATATTATGTTGTCAAGTATCTCCCTTCCGCTTTTTTGCTCTTTATTCAATGCTTTATAGAAAGTGTTACAGTGATCGGATTTAGTTCAAATATGCGCCGTTTTGTTCGATAATCTGGTTCCATTTAGACGGCAACTTCATAATACCCCTCTTGTAGAAAATACTTTTGTATGACCAAATATGGACAGGAAACAGGTGGTAATCATATCCGGGCTATAATAAAACCTCCCATAAGCTTCTGACGAGTCACCAAAGATGGAACACTACACCCTTCCTCTTGGCCAATTCTGGACGCTTCTGGTCGATTACAGTAGATGGTATTAATGCATGCAGCTCATAGTGGATGATTCCTTTGCAATCCCACCAAACGCACAGCAAAACCTTCCTGGCCGTCAATACTGTTTGGGACGATTCATCGACCACGATCGCTTAATATTGTCGTATGTGATCCATTTTTCGTTACCAGTCACCATCCGCTTCAAAAATGGGTCGAGTTCGTTCCGTTTCAGCAGCATATGATTCGGTAGGTTTTTTGCGTCAAATCATGCGGCATATATCCAGCCTTCTGCAGATGGTTTAAAATATAAATCACGAATGTCATACGGTCTAACTCGATGATTTCCATGATTTATCGTCGTCACAGGTCTTCCGCCGGCTGGCTTATCCATGAATATATTCACCGGCTCTGAAATCGAAACCATTAATCCCCCAAAACACTATTAATCTAAACGAAGGAAAACTTCAAAATAGCGCGAACTTCGGCGTTAGTGAACTCCATGTTTATATAACTTTTGAACGCAGTATCCAAATAATCATGCATAGCGTCGTTTTGTAGGTTATGTAAAGACCTTTCAAATGATGTATATGCCCGATACGATGTAATACTTTTTGTACATAGCCGCGAAATTCAAAAGACAAAAAGGCGGAAGGGAGATATTTGACAACCTAATATTACAAAAAAATCTTTATATTTACATGAATATATTAAATATAAATAATTACATTATATATATGTAAACAGAAAACTCATATATATATATATATATAGACATTATATATATATATATATATATATATATATATATATATATATATATTTATTATATATGTATGTATGTTTTTATGTATGTATGTGTGCATTAATAAAAATATAGTATTATCCTATCAAAATAAAATGTAAATATTGTTTGAGTTTAATAATGTTTCAGTTTTTAATGAATTCTATTATCTTATAAACATAAAATGCCTATTATTATTAATATTGATATCACATATTTATTATATTTAAATATTCGTGTTTGAACAAATAATTTTCAGCAAAAAATATACGGAACAACCTGAAGAAGGACTGGTGATCAATGCATTAGCAATAACACTAACGGCTGTAGCAATCGTCGTCGGATACATATTAATGCGAGAAGATTTCCGTTTTCGTAGTCACGTTTTGATCCAAACTTCACGTGAATTATAAATAAATAATAACATATATGGATACAGAACTTTAAATAAATCCAGTTGAAATTTATAAATTTTGCCCTGTATATAAACAAATATACAACATAAATTTATTTTTAGTACAAACATACTTAGTATTAAGAGTATTTGTAGTTTTTAATATACTTAAAAGATAT
Source organism: Neoneuromus ignobilis (assembly GCA_029203775.1). Taxonomy (NCBI): domain Eukaryota; kingdom Metazoa; phylum Arthropoda; class Insecta; order Megaloptera; family Corydalidae; genus Neoneuromus; species Neoneuromus ignobilis. The sequence goes on from CP092090.1 coordinate 17,383,545, forward strand.
ATATGTATGTATGTATATATATATATATATATATATATATATATATATATATATGTATGTATGTAAATTAAAGTAATGTCTATTTTCGTACAAAACAATAAAATTTTGTATATATATATATATACAAAATTCCAAAAAATTATGAAAAATGTGAAAATGCCTATTTTTTGCATAATGTAATATGTAGAAAAATTCATAATATATTTTTATAAAATATTTAAGATACTAGTGATTTGCAATATTTTTATATTTATTATACATTTGCACACACGTACACGTTTTATATACATATATACATACATACATACATACATGTCAGTAGCATATCTTCATTATTTTATTATAAACATTTCAGTTTTTTCGTCAATCTATACAAATAATAAAAATATAAATGCATGCTATATATCTTTTTCCAAACAAATGTTTGTTTCATTGTCACAATATAATGTGTTTTTTTATTTAAAATTTCAATATTATATGTGTATATTACAAATATTTTTTTGAGACAAGTTCAAAACCAACTTATATTTAGCACGATAGTATAGCTTAAATCATAAACTAGTTATGGTTAATTATAATGAGGTGAACGTATATATAGAAATGAATCGTTGCGTCACTTATATACATAAATTGCTTTTTGTAATTTTTTAATATTAGGAATATTAATAAAATGATTGGTGTATTTATTTACTAACAATTCATACGAATATTCTTCCTTTCACAATAACAAATTCTAAAATTTTATTGCTGTATCCAATCACATATCTTGCGCTTCTATTTTTTTAAATAATATCTTTCGTAATTAATTTAGTTAGAAATTTAAAAAAATGTGTAGCATGCGTTTGAATTGGGGCCAAATTTTGAGAATAAAAACATTATCATATTTTAATAATTATTCAATACAAATCTGTGTTCATATATTTTACGTATTAATTTCTCGAATAACTGTTTTATGCATTGTAATTTAATGTTTACAATATGTAAATGTTTTTATTCCTGTTATGATTGTATATATATAGTGGCCCAAATGAGACTGAAGGGTTTAGATAAACATTTACTTGTTTAATATCATTTACTATTCTTTACTATCTTTCAATCTTATTTGGATCACTCTATATATATATACACCTATGTGTGTATGTCTGTATGTGTATAATATGCGTTTGGATGTATTGGACATTGAATTCTTCGAAAAAAATTAAACAAAAATAACATTTACATAACTTTCAAAGTTCGTAGAATGCAACTGACTGCACGCATTGCTTTGCAGGGAAAGATATTCGCAGTGGGTTGAAGAGGGCATTGTAATGAACGCGATCGCAATGGTGTTGGTGGCTTTGGGCATACTAGTCGCATTTGCGGTACGCAGACCTTCACTGCGAACTGAAGCCAAAGTGTTCGTCACGGAAAGATTGTAAATATGAATTTACTAACTGCACTGTTTTCCTACATAATTAGCTTTCAAGACAGCCGTTTATTATAAATGCAGTTTTTATATCACTGATATCTGTCTGATTGTAATGTTCATTCAAGATGGATACAAAATAAATGTGATGAAAAAATTTTGACGAACTACCTAGTCAACTGAAATGATATTAATGTTTTTCATGATTGTTGGTCTTTAAATTATTCTAATTTTGTGTTTTTATATTTTAATTTACGTAAAATTGTAATAAATTCATACGTACGTGTATATGATGCTTTATATATATATATATATATATATATATATATATATATATATATATATATATATATATATATAAAAGCATATATGTATGTGTGAATGTATATGTGTATATAGATTTATAACAAAAAAGAACATTTTGACACCGTAAAGTAAAAATAATATAAAATCAATATTTTGTTAGTTACTGTTATATACTCGTATCTTAGGTCAATAGTTTTTTAATAAAATATGTAAGACTTTATTGCTGATCATTGAATTAAATAAAATTTTCATATTGTGTTAAGGTCTATTCCAAAATATTGATGTCTGAAATTTATATATATACATATATATATATATATATATATATATATATATATATATATATATATATATATATATATATATATATATATATATATATATATATATATATATATATATATATATATATATATATATATATATATATATATATATATATATATATATATATATATATATAACCCAATATAAATATATATATATATATGTATATGTATATATATATATATATATATATATATATATATATATATATATATATTTAGTATATATGCCATATATATATATATATATACACTCGTACAATCATACAACCCAATAATAATATAGTTAAAATAGAATAATAACAAATACATTATATATGCCAATGATTATTTAAAAAAATACAGTTCAATGATTGTCAATAATTGATTTTATAATTTGTAAACACATAAGAATAAAAATTCAGTTTCTAATTTAAATATAGATTCGGAGAATAAGGAAAAGAATTTATATGTAATGCATGCGTAAATTTATATGTAAATGTGTCCAAATGTAAATTTTTATATTTGTTTGATAAATATTAGGAAACCATTTTTCCACAGACTATATACATATATATATATATATATATATATATATATATATATATATATATATATATATATATGTTTGTATTTAAATATATTTTTACCTGTTAGTATGGAAGAATTTTTTTTTATTAAAATGGTAATTTTTAAAAAAGTAATATAAAATGGAATATATTTTTTTATTAGGTTCTCATTTTTTTCGTAATGAATATCTGTATAGACTCATAATATATATATATATATATATATATATATATATATATATATATATATATATATATATATATATATATATATATATATATATATATATATATATATATATATATATATATATATATATATATATATATATATATATATATATATATATATATATATATATATATATATATATATATATGTATATATATATATATATATATATATATATATATATATATATATATATATATATATATATATATATATATATATATATATATATATATATATATATATATATATATATATATATATATATATATATATATATATATATATATATATATATATATATATATATATATATATATATGTATATATATATATATATATATATATATATATATATATATATATATGTATATATATATATATATATATATATATATATATATATATATATATATATATATATATATATATATATATATATATATATATATATAGTATATATATATATATATATATATATATATATATATATATATATATATATATATATATATATATATATATATATGCGGATTTTTAATACTCGTACAATCATACAACCCAATAATAAATCAAAATAAAAACAGGTGTTAAGATTTATCCCATAATCATTATTAGTTAAAATAGAATAATAACAAATACATTACATTCCCATTTTTCGAGTAAATACTGCCAATGATTATTAAAAAAAAAATACAGTTCAATGATTGTCAATAATTGATTTTATAATTTGTAAACACATAAGAATAAAAATTCAGTTTCTAATTTAAATATAGATTCGGAGAATAAGGAAAAGAATTTATATGTAATGCATGCGTAAATTTATATGTAAATGTGTCCAAATGTAAATTTTTTATATTTGTTTGATAAATATTAGGAAACCATTTTTCCACAGACTATGTACATATACATATATATATATATATATATATATATATATATATATATATATATATATATATATATATATATATATGTTTGTATTTAAATATATTTTTACCTGTTAGTATGGAAGAATTTTTTATTAAAATGGTAATTTTTAAAAAAGTAATATAAAATGGAATATATTTTTTTATTAGGTTCTCATTTTTTTCGTAATGAATATCTGTATTTTAGTTAGACTCATATGTTAATTATAAATACATTATATATATATATATATATATATATATATATATATATATATATATATATATATATATATATATATATATATATATATATATATATATATATATATATATATATATATATATATATATATATATATATATATATATATATATATATATATATATATATATATATATATATATATATATATATATATATATATATATATATATATATATATATATATATATATATATATATAAAATTAAAACTAAAATAATTTCTTTGCTGATCTATAAGTGTCTTGCATTAATAAAAATCTTCCGATATACTACTGCCATAATATTCAGATATATCAATATATAAATGTTAAAAAAAGTCTAAAATATTAAATATATATTAAATGTTCAAATGTGGACCAAACTGAATTAAGGTCACCAATACAAAATATAATCGTGTAAGGAATAAATATTTCTTGTTATATTTGTGAAAGTGATATATATGGAAGTTTATTTATGAGAGCATATATTGTACGTTTTTTTCGAATTAAAATGGGGCCAGTGAACTCATTAAAAATAATATTTTTTTATTTAATTTTTGTTTTAAATAAGAATAATAGGCCCTATATAAATACATGTAGATGTGTTTATAAACGCTTATATATATTTATATATATATATATATATATATATATATATATATATATATAATATTTAATATAGGTTTTATATTATAATAAATATTTAATATAAGCAATATAATATGTCCGCGAAGTATATATTAAATATGTTAAATTTGGAATATTTATAAATATGTGTATCAATAGATGGATTTCATACTGTGTATAAATTTGTTGATACTTTTTTTATTCCTAAAATATTACACTTTTTCCACAATAATTATTTTTTTAATATACTTACATAATTCCCTTTTATAATTAAAATGTATATTATTACCAAACACGTCAAAACATGTTTTAATTATGTTATATTTTTCAGAAAAAATGAATAATTTTGTTTATCATTAACCTATTATAGATTATTTGTTATACTAATAACTTTTTTATTTTGTAAGAAATAATATAAAATTTAATTTAATTGCTTTTAGTATATTTTATTTTAAATTTCTTTATTTTTCCTTAAATTGACTATATTTAATATTATTTTTTTAAAAAAAATAAACAGAAGATATAAAATTTTAATTCCCAGTCAGAGAATACCTCATTTTCAAGCGTTGAAATGAAGCTGGCAACCTCATCTTGTAAAAAAGCAACTGTCGAAAGACTCTCACAAGAAATGACTCTATTGAGCTAGCATTGTCAGGGTAGCCTGGGTCTGTAATGTGTTCCAAATACGATAGGAAGGGGTCTCCTAGCCGAAGATAAGGGAGTAAATCCTGATTTAAAAATCCTCACCAAGTCACCTGGTCAGCGTAGTGAGTATGACCAATTACTATCGAATGATTGACATTTGAGGATGTTTTCGCCCAGTAGTGGGCTGATGTGGGCTCTTGATATGATATGATGATATAGTATATATATATATATATATATATATATATATATATATATATATATATATACCTACATACGAAACCCGTAAAAAAGAAAAACCCAGTTGAGTGTAAAAAAAATGAAGAAATTTTTAAAATGTGTTTATTGTAAAATGTTTTGCATTCATTATATTACTTTTCAATATAGTTGCTTTGTAAATTAAGGTAGTTATTGTGTAGTGAGACTAGATTTTGTATTTCTTCGTCGAAAAAATCATCACCGAGCTTTTCAGTCAATTCTGTACAATATCTTTTGTCTCCTGATTACTGCCCAAACTCGAATCATCCAAAAATCTCTTGAAATAGAAAAATGAGTAATAATATCTAGGTGTAAGCTCGGGGCTGTTTAAAGGTGCTCGAAAATGTCAATACCCCAACTATTTAAATAATACGCACGTTTAGGTCCTAATGTGCGGTTGTACATTGTCGTGCAGCAAATAAACATATTTCACATTAGCCCATGCCAACAATTCTAAAATATGACTCAACATTAATGGTTGTCATTTATGCTACAAAACCACGAGAAGGACTCTTTACTGGTAGGCTAGGTGGGGCATATTACTCTAAACAACATTTTGTATGTTTGCATTGAGTTTAAAGAAATACACAAAACTGAAAAAAGAAATTTAGAATGAAACAACGGACACATGTTCTACTGAATAAAGAGGAACGCTAATGTTATCTGCGAAGCTGTTATATGCACTCGATTTTTAATTTCCAGGCGTGTTTGTGAGTGTATATATATATATATTAGGTTGGCAAATATCTCCCTTCCGCCTTCTGGTCTTTTGAATTTCGCAGCTATGTACAAAAAAAAAAAAAAAAAAAAAAAAAAAACGGAAGGGAGATACTTGCCAACCTAATATATATATATATATATATATATATATATATATATATGTGTGTGTGTGTGTGTGTATGGTAGTAGGTTTATGAAAACAAATCACAAATTGAATTAAAACTAATTTCATTTAATTTTCAGATTTAAGTGTAAAAAAATTATAATAACAAATATGTTTTTTAAATAATTTTTATAGACGAATTTATGTACTGGCCCACGTTCAAATTATTTAATTTTTGTAATAAAAAACATTAAATATTTATAATACACTACATGTAGCAAAATAAAATTCGTATGTTTTCTTCTGTCTCCTGGAGTAATTAAAAAAATTATTAAAAAATGCGATATTATCAAATGGATGCTTTTTTTAGATTATTCGTAAGTAAGAAAACCACTTGAAATAAATATGCACTCGTTTCGACGATTTATGAGTAATGCTTATTTATTGCTACTTTTACAAATTGCATTTGATTTTATTCGTTCCAAATTATTGACATGTATCAGACAAACAAAAAATATATAAAGAAAAGTTCTCGAATGCGAATTTCTAAATGCGAATGTGACCGGGCCGAGATGCAACATTTAAACGTAACGTCACGAATTCAAAAATAGTATTTGGCACGAAAATCAGTAAAATTAGAAACATCGAAACGTTTAGTTTTCGCAGTGTTTTCTGTGTCGATAACTACAGAAAATTCCATTACTTAAATTGAAAAAAATAGAAAATATATATATTTAATTATAATATTGTGAAAATGTGAAATAATAGAGTGATCAATTTATGTATTTAAAATGAATTCTAATAACAGAAATGTCCACTATAACTGACGTTCAAACAATATTAAATGAAAAAGGTACAATAAAGAAGGGTAAGTACGTGTTTCATTTTACAGTTATTTTAATGTTGTTACACATATATTCGAACAATATTATACTATATTTAAACAATAAATAAATCACAATTTATAATAAAATTATCTAGATAGTCCACACCCAATTCTAATATTAAATTGATTATCTAATTAAAATGATAAACTATTCTAATTAAAAACAATATATAAAATATATATAATAGTCAAAAATATTATATTTAACATTCAGACAAAAAATACATTATTTAAAATGAAAAATTATTATATAAAAGATTGGAGTATTCATATATTAAAAAATTAAATATTTTGATATTTTTTTTCATTTAATAATTAAACCTTTGAATTATATTTTATTCCCATTTTAATATATAAATAAATAAATATATATATATATATATATATATATATATATATATATACATATTTAAAAGATTCTGTATTTTAAATATTTAATTTAATTTAAATTGCTATATAATAATGAAAAAATTATATAAGTGAATAATGATTTAATTTTGTATAATCCACTTCAAAAAGTATGTTTTTCATTTTAAATGTGTAAATTTTATTCGATATATATATAGAGAGAGAGAGAGAGAAAGAGAGGGGGGCGGTGAGAGAGGGAGGTAGAATCGAATTAAATTATACTTCATACCAATTGATTGATTTATTACATTTTAGTGTTTAAAATAAAATCTGCATTTCATTGCTTGAATGATTTTTAAATCAAAAACAATTTAAAAATAAATTACAAAAATGTTTCTTTATTCCTCGATATTGATATAAAAATTAATGTAACCTTTTTTAATTTGAATAATAAATTTATTATTTCTTGTTTCATATAAATAAAATAATATTCGTACATTAAAGTCATTGAACATTAAATAATGTTTAATTTGGAGTACATATTGAATTCAAAGCTTTACTGTTTAAAATATTATTCGTAAATTTAAAATAGCAATATTATCTGAATTTCATTGAAAATATCACCCTATGATCGTATATAAATATGATTTAATTTTAAAATGAACTTTTATAATACACATATAAATATTGTAATAAGTAAAAAATATTATTTTAAATTATTTTACCATTTTTTCTATATATATATATATATATATATATATATATATATATATATATATATATATATATAAACACTAAGCTTATTTGTTTTATTAGATAAAAACCAAAAATCTCCACCGGTTCCAATTAAAACATACAGGTGGGAAGATATAAAAAGAGCGAAACAAAAAGGTGGTTATCCTTGGTCATATTTGAATTATCCCAACTTCACTGATAACAACGCTGTATTTGTAATCGAATTAGAGAACATGTCTTCAGAAAATGATAAAATACCTAAACTCGAGTCAACTGCCCTGAAAACAGAAGAAAATACTGATAAACAAGAAACTATTTCTGAAAAAATACAATCAGTCGATGATAAAAAATTAAGTAATAAAAGTGATTCTACTTCGGATGTAGAACAGAGTGTTACTATTTTTGATTCATCAATTACACCTGTTGATCATGCTAATGTGACTCTGAGACCTACTAAAGAGAAAAATGAAGAACATATTTACGAGCCTATTCAACGTCAATCAGCCTTGGACATGCCAACCGTTGAGATACAATTAAATGATGTACCAATTATGGAAGGTGCTTTAGAAAACGATAAATTACTGGTTATCACTGCAGTTAGCGATGAATCTGTAGATAAAAGTACACAAGATAAACATGTTTCGAATTCTTCGGAAAATGTTTCTGAAAAACCAAGTGATATAAAAAAAACTCCACATATTTCAGAAATTTCACCTCTTGAACAAAGTATGTCAATTGAAGAAGAGAAGAGTTATTTGGATAAGAAAATACTCAAAAGTGCATCGTTAGATGAGGATTACAACAAATGGTCAAAGTTGACGTAAGTATTTATATTCATTCTCATTTTAAAATTAAAACAAATGTTTTTTTTCAATAACAGTATGACTATTTTTAATATTTTCGTTTATGTTATTCTTGCCAGATATAGCAATAACAATGGTCAAAAATAAATCAAATTCATTAGAAATAATTTTCGGTTGAAAATATTTATTAATGTATTTATATATTTATAATAAATATGTATAAATATCTATGTAAAAAAATAATTTGTAATATAAAAACTTTCCAATACAAGACTATTTAGTATAGAAATGATTGCCAAAAAAACAATTTTTTCAACACAGTAAATAAATAGCTGATTATTCAGGACATTTAAAAATAACCAGTCTTGCCAGTATTCTATTGTTTCAAATAATAGACTAAATAAGCTAACTATAACTTCTTATATATATATATATATATATATATATATATATATATATATATATATATATATATATAGGGTTTTCCAAAAGAATGTCAAAACTTTGATAGCTGGTGGCAACCATGTTTGATTTTTTTAAGCTCATTTTGACCATTCAATTCAGTATAGTTTGGTAAATTATTATGGAACGTTTAACGCTTCAACAACGTTTACAAAATTGTAAAAACTTCAATAGACTTATTGAAACAAAAGTTGAATGAGTCCATTATTTCAAAAAATTAATCCATCAATTGGTTACCAAGATCATGTGGTCTAACTCCATTGGATTATTTTCTGTGGGGTTATGTGAAATCATTGGTTTATGCTGATAAACCACAAACAATAAAAGCATTCAAAATAAACACTGAATGTGTAATTCATGAAATTGGACCACAATTATGTAAAAGAGTAACTAAAAATTGGACTAACCGAATGTACTATGATATGCGAATTCGTGGTGATTATATAAGTGAAATTGTGTTCTATCATCAATTCTATAGAATATTCTTAAAAGTAAAAATAAAAAATAACTAATTAATTAAATACTTTTTGTTTTATTTCCATTTAAACTTATGATGCGCTTATTGGAAAATCATATATATATGAAATAAATTTGGAAAGTAAAAGTATTTTTTCTGATATCTTTTAAAATTTTATAAATGCGAAAAATTAGGTGGAAATTATATTAAAAAGACGTAAAAATACCCAAATAAATAAAAATAACTAGAGTTTTTAACAAAAAATTAATAAATTGAAATTATGAAATCACTATATAATATTGATTTTGATTCTTATTTTTATGCTAAGATGCAATCATTTCCTTTATACAGCTATGAATCTACTTCAAATATTATATATATATATATATATATATATATATATATATATATATATATATATAAAATAATGATGGTTCATTTGAGAATTTGATACAATATCACAACAAATACTAAATTATTTTTCTTGGTGTATTAAGAGTAATATTGCAGAAAAATTATAAATTTACTATATTTAAACTGACAATCAAAGATAATGTTATTTTATACATTTGTAATTATATAAAATAGTATATGAAAAAGTATTTAACAACGAATAAAAAGAAACGAATAAACAGTCAATAATGAAATAATTATAAATTTTATTCTATATAAAAGTTTCCGTCGTTTCAATGAACTAAGTAAATATATATTGGCTATTAACAAAAACGAAAATGTATGTAAGAAAATTCCGTGTAATGGTTCATATTTATTGGATAGTAGTGATCTTTATTGTTTAAAATGAGTGACCACCGGCCAAAGAATTAACGTTGCCCTGATGTACACTAAAAATAATATAAATCGGTTAAAACCGAGTTGTTTCGTTTTATGTCGTGACCTAGCTGAAAACTAACAATAACTAAATAGTGTAGAGTAAGATTAGCGAGTGAAGTGGTATATAAAAAATAGGTATTTAAATATTTGCGTGTTATTATTTAATAATTATACTTTACCTAAAATACTCAGATATACTTATAAACATGCATATATAAAAATAAAAAATGAAATTACAATAATTATGTTTATATATATATATATATATATATATATATATATATATATATATATATATAATTAATATAATTTTATTTTTCAATTAATAATTTATTAGTTTTTAATAAATTATCACAAAAAAATTAAATATATAAGTGTTAAAAATGAAATAATATAAAACAATTCAATATACGTGCGTGGTTTCACATAAATATTTTATTTATCACACATCTAAATGTGTATTTATATATATATATATATATATATATATATATATATATATATATATATATATATATATATATATATATAAATATATATAAAATAAATATTGTTTTCTGTTTTATAGAATGAAAATAAGAAATTTAAACGTGATTGTTTAAACTTCATTATTTATTAATTTTATTCAAGAAATCTAAAGTTAAGTATTTGTAAGAAGTTTATTATATATTAATAAACTGTACTATAATAGATATTTTATTTAAATATTCTACTTTTGTATTACTCATTGTGTAAGTAAAGTAATATATATATTGTATAGTTGTTTTGAACTCTCATTTACTTTCTTATGATTAAATATATATATATATATATATATATATATATATATATATATATATATTATAACATAACATAAATCAAAAAAATAAGTTAATAATAATTATTTCATTTAATTACTTAAAAAAATCTTAATCACCTTTTTGCTACTTAATTGACTAAATGCCATTTTTATGAAACAATAAAATAATAGGAGCACCTTAATATTTTGATATTATTAATTTTTTAATTTAATATACGGATTAAATAAAATGTATGTTCAATTTGGTAAAATATAGTGAATATAAGTTATCAATTTTAAATGAACTGAAAAATAAATTTTCAATTCATTCATTCCAGAGTTTAAAATGTATAATAATACATTTTAAATGTAATGTATTTATTATCAGTCACTGAAAAACCTGATGAATTAAAAATACTTATTTATTTTTGAACTATTAAAAATAACGATTGCTATATATATCTTTATACATATATATATATATATATAATATGTGTGTGTGTAGATTTACATAGTAAATTGAATGAAATTAATATTTAATTTTTTATAATACACACAGTAGACAATATAAATTTTGATTTTGGTGAACAAAATAGCCCCAAGATAATAGTTTAACAATAAAAAAAATATTAATTGCGTGAATATAGCCAATCATTATTTTTGGATGAGAACAAATATTAATAAAATCAATATATACTCTTTTTTAAAAATTGTTTTTTTTATATATAAAAAAAATTATTCATTCGTAATTTAGATAAATAACTATAAAAACAAAATATCTATTGATTGAAGAAATAAATTAAATATTTTTTTTATGATTTCACAATTTTAATCTATATAACAAGTCGATTATTTTCTGTAATTGAAACAATACTTCTAACATCTCATATAATAGATGTAATGATTCTTATGTTAATATATTAGACTCTTCTGTAACATGTATTTGAATAGTGTATTTATTAATAAAATCAGTGAGCTAAAAATAATTCTTCTCTGCAATCCAAGCATTTAAAGTCTTCTTTAATTTTCAAGTAAACGCCTTAAAAATAAAATCTACATGTTATGTTTATACTAGTACTATCTTCGTAATAATCTTAAGTTTTCGAAATTTGAATATTGAAAAAATATATTTTAGTAATAAGTATAATATTATATTAATTTGATCTCATTTCTCTAATTTATTAAAATATTCATTCGAAATTTGAAAAAATTGAAGCAGATTATAATATTCACAACTTTAATTAATTTCTTCGGTAATAAGTATTTTAAAAAATATTTTATTTTAATGAAATTTGTCCATATTATCTACTTGATAATGTATTTTTCGAAATTAAACTTTTAAATAATTTCAATTCTTTTCAGTTCCAGTAATTTTACAAATTAAATATATTAAAAATAAAAAATAAATATATATATATATATATATATATATATATATATATATATATATATATATATATATGTATGTATATATATATATATATATATATATACACACACAAGCAAATAAATAAATATATCATACAACTAAATAAAATATTAAGCACATAACTGAATTACTATTTTTGATTTATATTCAAAACATGAATTTATAATTTAATTAAACTATGGCATTTCTATTATTCAATTCATTAAAAATGTTTAGGCTATAAACATCTACTACTCACACATAACGAAAAAAATGCCGAAGTAATGCCGACTAAGAATTAAAAACAAAAAGAGCCGATTTTAAATGAGTTGGTGGTATGTCTCGTCCTGGGTCGGGTATGAAACGTCGCGATAGATCCCGTTCTGTAGATTCAGAAGGTTCTACGGCATCGCGAGAAGTGCGTTGTGCTTGTCAGTATTTTATGAGTGATTCTTTACTCCCAGAAAAAGTAAACCCTATTGGTACGCAACCTTTTTTACGACATACAACAAAAAGTGCAGCAATGGCATCCACATTTCCTCGCTCTCAATCACCGACCCATACAACGCCAGGAGTGTACACTTCAGGTGTTAACTATAATACAGGTGTTCACCATGATGTTGGGTGAGCGTAAATATGAAATGTAAATTTTAGTAGCTTCACATAATTACTCACATTTTACATATCACTTATTTATAAACAAGACGTATAGTAAGTGAGTGACGATAATTCTTGTATATACATTTTCTAAGTGCGAAGAAAAATAAAATATTGACACAATTAACTATTTGATTAAAACAGCAGGAATTATATAGTTAATTTAGATAATGTTTATACCAATTTATATATATATATATATATATATATATATATATATAAATAACATAAAACATTTTTAATAATAAATACTATCAAATTATTTCTTACGTTTTCATGGTATTTATAATATTTTTTAAACTGTGTGCGAGATTTTTAGTTAAAAACAATCTTTAAAATATCCTTCCAAAACTTAAAAATGTTTAATTTCTCTTCTAATTAGATTTTCTTAAATACGCTTTTATTAAACTTATCACTTTTATTACTTTTTTATTATTGAAGTATTTGGAAACTGAATATATATATATATGTATATATATATATATATATATATATATATATATATATATATATATATATAATATAATTCAGACATATTGATTTATGACTTTTTGGATAAATTTACTAGTAGTTTGGCAATCATAATGTTATGTAAATAAATAATATCCAAAACATCATTTAAATTGTTCTGTATGCTTTTTTATGTTAATAAATATTGTTATACTAAATTTCAGAAACCATGAATATGAACCAATTAGTCCACCAGCTGATGAAAGTCTTGATACTACATCAAAGCAACCTCCAATGGTTCACGCCAGCGACAAAAATCCAGAGCCTCATTTATTGGAAAGCGCTGATGAAGAAACAGATAGTATGACGTCTGCAGAACGCCAGTTTTTACGAATACCTTTAGATAATGAATTATTAGTACCAGAAGACGGTAATATAGAGGACCAGGTTATGGCGGATGAAAGTGGAGATGATAGGTAAATTAAAGAAGTAATATTTGTCATGCCCTTTTTAAACTTTATAAATATAAATAAATGGTAATTTCAAATCGATATTTTTAATTACTTTAGATTAAATACAACTACTCCCACTACAATTGGTTCTCGAACTGACTGTGAATTAAATACCAGTCAAGTAGATTCGTCAGCCTTAGAACAGTTGCCTTTAAAACGAGAAAGTCGTAAAAAAGCAACGTTAGCAGAAGAAGAAAACGTTCGTGGACAAAATATTAAAGAAAAATTTCAAATTCAAGCTGGAAAATTACGAACAAAATTAAGAGCTATTAAAAAACCAAATATGAATCTAAAAACGAAAAAAACAAAAATGACAAAATCATCAGATCGACCAGTTACTGCGAAACTCGAACAACGAACTGAATCCGAAAAAAGTACTTCAAAAAAAGAACGACCAAGATTCTCAATGCCAAAAATGCCTGAACGTCCAAAACTTAATTTAAAAATGCCCGACATATCAATGCCTAAAATGCCTGATCGACCGAAATTTTCAATGCCTAAAATGTCAGAGAAACGTAAAATATCGATGCCTAAAATGCCCGAGAGACCTAAGATATCGATACCGAAAATGCCAGATATATCAATGCCAAAAATGCCTGAACGACCAAAAATCAGTTTTCCTTCGTTGAATCTACACCGTAAAACAGAAATGCAATCAAATGAATCGAAAAGCACAGACACAAAGAACACAGAAACAAAGAGTAGCGGCACAAAAAGTACTGAAGAAGAACCATCATCGACAGATAGAACAAATCAAAGTAGTGAAACTCCTAAAAAGAGAGTTTTCGATTTTAAAACATATCCGAGGTTATTCGACAAATCTAAGAAAGCAAAAGTCAATTCAGAAAATTCTGAATCTACAGCAGAAAAACCCGAAACTAAAACATTTTTTGCTTCCGTACCAGATTGGGTAACTATTCCTAGAATGTCACGAAAAAAATCCGACGGTGAAACAAAATGGACGGATAGATTTTCACATTTAAAAAGTTCAGACAGTAAATCCCATCCAAAACGTAATATCTCTGATATAGAATCTATCGAAAACAATGTCGATCAAAATGAAGAACGTAATGTTACAGAGGAGGAAATGAAGACTGATTTTATTCATATTCCATTAAATCCGAACAAAAATATAATTGATGATCATGGTAGATTTGAAATTGAAGAAATAAATAATGAAGAACAGGAAGATGTGGAAGATGTTCTTCGTAGAGATATGTTACAAAAATCGGCGTTGGATCCAAATGTAAATTTTGAGGAAATTAATGAAACTTTAAGAAAAAACGCCAATTTATCAAAAGAAAGTATCAATCCAGATTCGAGCCAAGAAGAACAGTCGTATCAAAGCTCGGCGAGAGGAGGAGTAATTGAGGAAATCAATGCAGATGAATTTTTTGTACGAGAAAAGGGTATATCTCAAGAAAATATCGATGTTAGCAAGTATATAAGTTCCGAAATACGAGAAGCATTTCAAACACCTAGAAATGCTTTGACATTAATGTCTGAAATGAACAAATCTGGCGAATCATACGATGAACAACAGGTACAGTTTGAAGAAGAATTTCCATCGATAACAGAATCTCGAGAAATTGAACAAATCGAATATATTGAACATATTGAACCGCCAGTAAAAATAGCTAGGAAAAAGAAACAACAGCAATTAGGAAATAAAAATGAAACCGATAAAGTAATTGAAAGTGAACATATTTTAACAAATGAAAATGATATTGACATTGAAAATAAATCTCAACAAAATATTCCTGTCGATGAACAACAAATTATAGAACAAATTGAAGAACAAAGTGTAGAAAAAATCGAAGAACAAATTTCAGAACAAATTGAAGAACAAATTGAACAGCAACTTGAACAAGACGATGAAATTATTCCGCCAAAAAGACCATCAAGGCATCGACGAATTTCTTCATCAACCAAACAAAGCTATGATGACCATTCTATTAATATTGAAGAATTTCATCCAGATGATAATGTATTCGATTATATAGATAATCAAATATTAGATAATGAAGATAATTTTGATATTGATAAACCAGAAGAACGTCCTATGCCTCCCTTACGAAGAAAACGCAGTATAAGAAGTAGTTCTCGTAATTCTTTAGAAATACAAGACGATATATTACAAGATGTTTCTGATTATAGGGATGAAATGCAACAAGAGGTAATATAATTTAATATACAATTAAGTAATAAACATGCATAGACAAGATTATGAATCAGTAACAATAAATTTAAATACATCAATATCTAACGTAGCCTTAGTAAATATGTCAATGTTCTCCAAAAAAACTATATTGAAAATTAATCAAATTAAAAAACTAAATGTATTAATGTATATTTCAAAACATTTTCAAATATATATATATATATATATATATATATATATATATATGTATTCGTGATTATGATATGTAAATTTATATTGATTTACAGACACAATCCCTCTCAGAAGTGATTCAACATGAAGATGAACATTTTCAAGCTCCTATTCCACCGAAACGTCGATCGCGTTCATTGCAATCAAGATCCACTATTCATTCTATTGATGAGGATCGTACTTCTCACGGAGCAGATTCTTTAGTATCAGAAGAACAAATTATAAATGCTGAGGAAATTCCACGAGATTCAATTTTAATGGATAGTGAAGAACTTCCTGGTTACTCAGTAGTAAATAAACAAAAAAATACAGAAGTAATTATTAATCAACCACAAACATTACCACCTCCTCGTACAAAACGAAAAAAGAAACGCGGCACCCAATTTTTCACAGTGCCTCGACGATTAAAAGGCGAAACTCCATCGCCACCGCAGAGACCATCGAGAAATTATAGTACACTTCAAACGAGACGAAAGTCTCGAGAGCGTTCATCTCCTAATATATTACAAAGTAATATTGATAACAAAGAAAATGTACCAGACAGCGAAACAACTCAGTATATAGAAATTGATGATGACGATTCTACCCCTAGGCATTTCTTACAATCAGGAGAAATTATAGAGAAAATGAAAACTAGACCGTTACCTGCACCACCTCGACCGCCGAGAAAATCCAAAGGAATACAAGAACCAGAATTGACAGAAATTGTTTTTAGAGATGTAACAGCAGATAATACAGTAAATATTTTACGCGGAAGTCAATATAATAGTAAAGACAATATAGTAATGGATACAAAAGAAAATTTACAGAAAGAAGTCATTTTAGCGCCAACAGATGAAATAATTACAGAGAAGATTTTACAGAAAATAAAAAGTCAATCAAGTGAAATACAAGTAGAACAAAAAGATGATATTCAATTAGAAATGTCTGAACCTGTCATAATTAAAAACGATACTAATAAAGAAATGTTAAACACCATACAAGCAATTCAACAAAGTACAATTATCGAAGTAGATATTTCTACGCAGACTGATCCTTTGCCAGATGATTTTTGTTGCGAAGAGGTCGTTCAAGAACCAACTGATATAATTATTGCCCCGACGAGAAGACGTAAAAAATCAAGAGACGCTGCTCTTCATTCTAGAACAAGCTCAACAATAGGAATAACCACTGATGATACGCCATCTGAACAAAACGTCGCTTCAATAGGAGAAACTTTCATTATTTCAGATCCATCCACAGGAGAAGTTACTGTTCTTCCAAGAGCTAAATCTCCCGTTAATTTCGGTGAAATGGCACACGAAAAATCGTTCACTACTGTTCATTTATCCGAAAGTAATGACTTTTCGAGAGAAATACAGCCTTGTAAATCATCAGAACCTATTATTGTCACGTATGAAAATTTAGTAGAAACACAACTTATTCCTGGACAAACATTAGAATCTGAACCTCCAGCGGAACCAACTGTAACTGAATTACCAGATGATACACATATTTCGTCTTCGGTGCAACCTCAAACACCTACGTCTATATTGACTTTACCTGAAACTCTAAAAATTGATAGATTACAAGTTGGAGATTTAGATGTTGAGCGTCTTACTGTGTCAGAATTATTATCTCAAAAACTTCTCGTATCTGAAATAGATGGAATGAGTTTAAAAGTTAACGATGTAAATTCACATTCAGGAAATTTGGTTATTGATGGAATTGAATTATCGCCTCAATTTTTCCAACAACTTTTTGAAAAACTTCCTAGTCTAATCCAAGAACATTTATCATCTAACACTGAACCAACTCAAAAAGAAGAAAAGCCGGTTTCTGTTGAGAAAAAAACAATTACTTTAGAAAAAAGTACAAGTATTGACGATACAAATATACCATCATCATCAGAAGTTGTATCACAATTAGATAAAAATTTGGATTCAGTAGAAGTTAAAGAAACTGCTGAAGAAGAACAAAAATCTACATTAGAACTAGAAAAGAGTGAACCTATAGCAACACATACAGAATTAATCGCACAAAAATTGGAGCCAGCTGAGACAAAAGAACAAATTGATTCAGAGAATAAAATAACAGCATCAGATAAAAGTAATACGACTACGACAGACAATAAAGAGACACAACCAACACAATTAAATGATGAGCAAGTGCAACCTCCTCCACGACGAAGAAAATCACTAGCACAAGGCCAACCTGAAATTCCAAGCGAACCACCATTAAACTATCAGTATCCGCAACTTGTGAATTATCTACCACCCACAAATATTGTACAAGGAATAATGTACCCGCATATATATGTTTTACCGCCATCATTTTATCCAGTTCCCAGCTCGCAAAGTATGCCAACCAACGAACAAATTCCAGGTTCGAGTAATACTCAAAGTAAGAAAAGTCAAAATAAAGAAGATGATCCCGATCCTTCCATCCCTGAATTAGGTCTAGAACTCCTACGGGCATGTTCAACGTCAGCTAACAAAACAATTAAACAACTTTTAATTCAGATATCAACACATTTGAATTCCTCGGGAAATAGATACGATACTAAAACTATTTTTACCATTTTAATAATTTTAATTGCAGGTTTAATTCTTTTAGGCATGGGAAGAGGAGGAGATACAGTTCATCATCATCACTGGGAATATTTTAATCCCCCTGGAGATAAACAACTATAAAAATCATTTTTTTACTTATATATTTTGTAAGTGTTATACTTTGTAAAAAAGAGTATATATATATATTTATATATATATATATATATATATATATATATATATATATATATATATATATATATATATATATATATATATATATATATATATATATATATATATATATATATATATATATATATATATATATATATATATTAACTTCTTTTTTACAATAGTAACTATAACCGTAAAATGATTAAGAAAATATTTTAAAGGAATAAAAAATAATAAAATATGATTAATTAATTGATACACACCAAAAGGCGTACTTTCTGTAATTTTAAATCTACTTCGTGTATTTCAAACATAATTTTATGAGGAATGGTAAATATATTTTTCTCGTAAACAAATAACAAAAACTTGTTAAATACCAAATATTTTATTGTATATTTATATATATCAGTACTATAATGTGCTTTTGAAATAAAGCAATATTATAGAAAAATAATATGTAACTATTTTGAAACAATATCTTACAATTGTATTATATTTTTTATGAAATATTAATCGCCTTGAATAAATAACAAAATAAATCACTTATAACTTACTTATTCCTGTATATATATATATATATATATATATATATATATATATATATATATATATATATATATATATATTTAATTACTACTCATTTAGTGATACATTTTGTTATTATCGAATATTAGTTTGTAGAACAGTAAAATTTAAAAATAATATGTTATTATTTATTGTTAAAATAAAGCTTTATGTACTTAATATGATTTTATATTCTTTCATTTTCCCTATTTATATTACATGTTTATGTATATAGTCTAAATTTAATAAATAAATATACTAAAATTATTTTTTTTATTAATTAAAAGAATAGTAATCACAATATTAACGTTTAAATAAAATCCAAAACCAGATTAAACGTAAAAAGACGTTATATGTCGTTAAAAAGTATTTGTAATTTTGAATTTAATTTTTAGTTTATTCAATGAATATATTGTAATTAATTAAAACTAATTAAAAAACATAAAGAATAGATTAATAAAATACAAAACGCCTTATAAGTAAATAATTTTATCATTGAGAACGTATTTGTATTTATATTTTTGATATATGTATAAATTTATATACACAACTGATTAATTTAAACAAAAATCAATATATATCATGATCATTCTTAGTTAATTTTTTTTATACTTATTATTATTTACTATGAACAAAATAATTAATAATCTATATTTTGTTAATTTCATATTTCATGTTATAAAAACTGTGTGTATGAATATGTAAGTGGCTCAAATGAGACTGAAGGATAGTAAAAACATAGTAATTAATAGTATGCAAGTAAATGTATGTTTAAATCCTCCAATCTCATTTGGACTACTTATATATATATATAATACAAAAACATTGTTATTGTTCGAATTTCGGAATTATTTGCAAATGACAAATAATATTTTTGCCAAAAATAAATTTGACACTGGTATTCAAGTTTTAATTTCATGGTTTAGAATAATATATAATTTGTTGTAAATTATTCATCATAAGTTTCATGTATGTCATTAAAACATTTTCACAAATTCATTATCGAAATAATTGTAAAAAATTTAACAGAAAAAATACAATTTCTCTTTCATGGAATGTCTTTAAATTACGTCAAACTTGAGCTTCTCAGTTGATAAAAATAACTTCACTGGTACGTCGTATATACGAATTTTGCACAGGAAAAGATACGAATGCGGCCGAGCTCGAAAATCCTAAATAATAGTGCACGCTAACATCAGTGTTACGATATCAAAAATAACAGAAATAATCTCTAACAATCGGCCTCATTATTTTTTTTTTTAAATTAGTTAACAATTGAACTCAGTGGCATAGTTTTTCAGATTATTGTGACAGTTTTCTTCTTTCTGAATTAGTTTTAGATAAATGTCAAACTAATTGATATTTCATTTAGTGACGCATATTCATTTATTTTTGTTTTTTATGTGTAAATTAATTTATTTTTAATTGACGAGTGTACACGGTATGATTAAAATAAATTATAATTAAATATTTTGTATTAATAATTTAAAAAGATTTGTAGTGTATGGTAATGAAAATTGAATGACTTATTTTATTAAAAATAAATAAAATAAATAAGTCTAATAAATGTAGGTTTATGTTTGCTTAGTAGGAAAATAGTTGATTGCTAATAAATTAATAGAAAAAATATCATTATTAATATATTATCATAGATATAATACTTATTTATAAAATTAATAAAATTAGGCATGTGGACATACATCTTAAATTTATTTTTTACATATTATTTTATATCTCTATCATCTCTGAAATCGCAGAGAATATACAAAAATTATAATATAAAGAATAATTAAAAATTAATAATTTTAAAAAGCGATTATACTATATGAAAAATAAAAAATTATTATAAATCTGTGTCTATATTTATTTACTCTATATTTTACATAGTTATCGTAAATACTCCTTAGACATTCATACTAAAATTTATAACAAAACAATATATTTTATCTTTAATTCATTTATTCCCAAAAATGTTTATAATATTTTTTTAATTTCTTCTTAAGTTAAAATATTTTTTAAAATGAACTCAATCAATAAATTAAAGTTATCAACATTGATTTTCTGTACAAATATTATACAATAAATTTACTTTGAATAAAAATATTCATCGTAAAGTGAATTTTCGACGACGTCTAATTTAAATACATACATTTTATTTTTAGAACATTTATATGAAAAAAGTGTATCAGTCGCAGAAACTTAACCTTGAAAATATTATTTAGAAATTAAACAAATTTATTATTAATATATTTTAACTATGTAAATATTAATTAACTTTCACTTTTACCGCCAACTTGTCTGCATTAATCCAAAAATAACGTTTCAATAAAGTACAACAGACAGTAAGCTATACAAACCATTAACGAAAGTTAAAAATAGGAAAAGAAAACACTATTTACATGTACGTGTCTTCTAACAGTCAGACTAAATTTACGGAATATATTTTTGTTGACACTATATGAATGTCATGATTATTTTCATATCGCTTTAATGAAAATATTTTGTATCAAAATCAGGTGCATATACGAGTATATATATATATATATATATATATATATATATATATATATCTATATATATATTATGTGTTTATAAACAGATATATATAACAAATATATATATATATATA
The DNA here is from genome assembly GCA_029203775.1 of Neoneuromus ignobilis. Lineage (NCBI taxonomy): Eukaryota > Metazoa > Arthropoda > Insecta > Megaloptera > Corydalidae > Neoneuromus > Neoneuromus ignobilis. Next base: position 17,406,488 of record CP092090.1, read on the forward strand.
TATATATATATATATGAATATATATACGAGGGTCGTTTGATAAGTATAGTAAAAAAGTAAGAAAAACTAAATTGAAAAATTTAATTAAATTAAACAATAAATAAATTTACCATACTTATCAAACAACCCTCGTATATATACATACACTATACAATATTATATTATATATTTCAAGTATTTATATTCTACGCATTACCACTAAAAAAAATACCATTCATAAATGCTTCTATAAAATAAAATCAAAATTATACACTAACATATTTTTTATTATTTTTAACATTATTATTTTATATTACATTTTTGGATTTCTTGCAATGCTTAATATTATAAAATTAAAAATGAATCATATATAATCCTAAATGTATATTATATAAAAACAGGTCATTTAAACACAATTGAAAATTTGATCAAATTTAAATAGTACTTTTGTTCTTTTTATTCCTAATACAAATACAACTAAATAATGTAATATTGTAACTAAATAATGGGTATTTTATATAAATATATAATTTACATCTATATAAGAAACATTAGATTTCAATTTACTCTGCTAAAATTAATTATATATTATTTTAGATATTTAACGATTATCAATTGTAATAACGGTATTCCTACCATAAAATAAATAAAAAGTTAAATTATATTACATTGTAATGTTGTAATATGGATGTTCCAATTTAATTAAATGGGGCAATCAGTGTGCAAGTGTTGTAACTGTACCTCCGCCGATAATGTAAAAAGGAAACGAAGAAGTCAAGTATATCCAACAAAACCACTGAGTGCCGATTGTATTTGGTAAGTTTTTTTTAAAAAAAATAACTACATTAATATTATACTTAAGAATATTTTTTAATATATTAATCTTGATAGTCAATATTAAAAATTTAATTTTGTTTTACATTTTAGTAATATTTAAAAAAAAACACACAAGTACATTTGTATAAAAAATGTATGTATTAAAGTATTTGATACATACATTTTTTGACACATCCAGCATCTTAATTCTTCATAATTGTGTTTAATTAAATCTATTTTAAAATAATTCTATATGAATACAATTATAATAAATGTATATTTTATAGGAACCAAGGTTCTAGTGTTCCATCATCTATTCAAAGACCACATTATTATATAACAGACAGCGATTTGAATTCAATTTTCGAGATGGGAGAAAACGAAATGTACGTAAAGAAAAAAGACGAAGCGACAGCATGTGCTGATATTATAACAGAATTATTTAGTGGAAATACACGTACCAGTGACATTAGTGATTTGCCAGTTTTTATCAGAAAACTAAAAGATATCACTTTGAAAGTAGGATCGAGAGCTAGATTGATAGTAGAACTTATTAGTAAATCGGAATTTACGGTAATTATAATATGTTTTTTAACTTTTCATTTAGGTTTTTATTTACTTTTAATAGAAAGTAATTGTATAAGGATTAATTTAAATTTCTCCTAATTATGATTCATTCATATAGGTTACATGGTATAAAAATCAAAATCAAGTTCTTGCTAGTGAAGAACATCTATTATTACACGAAGGAAATATTTACTGTGTTGATATTCCTTGTGTTACTATCCAAGATAATGGAAGATGGTCTTGTAATGCTCAAAATAATCAAGGACGAGTGATTACGTCATGTTTTATACAAGTTGCCGGTACAAACAATGAAATAAAAATATCTTTTTAAAATAATTATCAAAGAATATGCTTTATAAAAATTTTACCCTTGAATATTAAAAATAAGCACGTAATATTTATAAAAATACTTGTATTTTATTTTTAAATTAACGGCTTTCTTTGTTGATAATACAATTAAAAATATTACCCTGATTTTAAATACAAAATTGTTTTGTGTGTAGTAAAATGATTTATTTTACAAAAACTATTTAAACAAAATCGATGTAATTAAAACATATTTTCTTACTCTAGTACCAAAATCATATAAAAAACCAGTGTTTTACGAAGAACTCGAAGCTATACTTACTCCAGAAGGAACTGTATCACTGCAATGTAAAGTTGTTGGTGTACCGACTCCAATTTTACGATGGTTCAAAGATGGAACAGAAATTAAAGCTGGAGATATGTTTGCTCTTGCTGTAAATTCAAAAGATCCAGTATCTCTAGGTACATACACCTGTGAAGCGTCTAATTGTATGGGAAAATCATATTCATCTTCACGTGTCAATGTATCAGGAAGATCCAGTAGAACTGACAATGTGAAAGAAGTATATAGGTTCGTTTTATATAACTTTTTATAATATAAATATAAGTGAATTCTATCGATAGGAAGCAATACCAGATAAATTAATTATTGAAAATTTGCAATAATAAATCTTAAGTTTAACTCCAAATACGTACGTGAGTGTCTGTTTGTACATATCTGTGTGTGTATGTGCATACATTTATCAACCTGATCAGCTTGTTGAGTATAAATATTAGGGGTACCGGACGAAAATGTTGTTTTTTTAAATAGAAAGTCAACTTAAAATATATATATATATATATATATATATATATATATATATATATATATTACTATATCAATTATTAATTTTATATTCTCCCTCGATAGCTACAACTTTCTTTCATCTTTTTAGTAATTTTAATATGCCATTTGCATAAACATCTTTTAATTTGGATGAAAAATAGACATCGAGACCCGTTTTCACTTCTTCAAAATTCTTAAAAATTTTGTCGGATAAAAAGTGCTGCATTGATCTAAATAAATGATAATCCGATGAAGCAAGATGGTGGATGAATAATTACATTCCTTTCATATTCCATTAATTTATCTCAAGTAATTTTAGCTGTATGAGGTCTCGCATTATCGTGTTGAAAAAATATGTTTCCTCTATTGAATATTCTAGGTCTTTTTACACGGATCGCTTCTTTTAATCGTTCCAGCTGATCATAATAGAACTATGCCGTTATTGTCTGGCCATATTTAAGAATTTCATAATGAATAATTCCTTTACAATCCCACCATACAGACAAAAGGACCTTTTTGATTGTTAAATTCGGTTTCGATGTTGCCAGTGGTACTTGGCCTTTAGAAAGCTACAGTTTTTTGCGAAATTGATTCGAGTACATAACCCACTTCTCATCCCCTGTCACAAGATGTCGAAGAAACGTTGAATTTTCCTCTAATTGTATTAATTCTTGGCACATTCGAATCCGTACAGATTTACTTTCATCACTTAAATGATGCAGTATCCTCACACCCTGTTTATGAATCTTGCCAATTATTTTTAAATGTTCTTGCACACTAGACCAAGAGTATCCGAGTGTATCTGCTATTTGTTAAATAGATTTGATCGGATTTGTTTCAACTTCAATGCGTAACACCTCATTATCCACTTTCACTACCCTCTCACTTCGAGGTTTATTTTTTAAGTCAAAATTTCCACTTCGAAATTGTTTGAACCACCTCTGACACTGCCGAATAGTCAATATGTCCCCGTAAATGTCCCAAATTTTTTTTTGTCGCAGTCGTTGCATTACTTTTTTGATGAAATTCGTATAACATTCAATTTCGTAAAAATTAATTATCCGGCACAAATCTTTCCATTTAAAATAGGGCGCAAAAAAAATGTAATTTCTTTTGAAAGTTGTGCTTTAGATGTCCACCAATCAATAGCAAAATAAATACGTGTTAAAAGATCGACAGCCGAAACACAACTGACCATTGAAAAGGACGATGTCAAAAAACGACATTTTCATCCGGTACCCCTAATATAATATATTGTATATACAAATACATATACATATATATATATATATATATATATATATATATATATAATAATAAAAGCTTATATCAGGTCACAGTTGAACAAAAAGCTCATCGAATGTTACTAAGAATGTTAGCTCTTCTTAAATGTGTTTCTAAGATTATTCTATTGTTTCCTGTTCGCAAACTAATCTTATTTTATCTCCACCTCCACTACACTTTACAATTTTATCTCTCCATCTTTGATAGTATCTCCTCTTTGGTCTCTTGACTGCCTTTCATAATGATTGGTTATCTATTCAATGACTTTTTTTCGCTATATATCTTGCCAGTGCCTATTTCATCAGTTTTATTTATTCTGTTATATCAAATAATTTTGACTATCCTCCTATCCATTTACAGGATTCTTATTATGTTAAAAAATTCCTAACATTATCTTTTTCATGTTTCACTGGGTTGTCAAAAGTTGTTTTTTATTTTCGATTTTTGTTTAAGTTTCTAACCCATAAGTAAAATCAGATAGTAACGATATTTTACTCATCATTATATTATTCATTCTTATAAATTTTACCCATGTTGTCCAAATTTTCGATCTAGTTTCAGACCATTAGGTAATTACCTTCGTATCGTATAATTTTTCTCAACATTGTTCCCACTTATTCCAAGCATTGACCCTCTAAATGTATGATTTTAGTTTTGTTCATATTTATTTTTAAACTAACACTTCAACTTTTCTCTAGAAGTTTTTCATGTAACATGTTTAACTGTTCTGAGTTTTCACTTATAAGTAGTACCTCGTCTTAAAACTGTAGATGGGATAAAATTCTCCATTTATTTTTATACCTTTATTTTCGAAGTTTTCTTCTCTCATTACTCGCTCAATGATTATACTAAATAATTTAGGCTATAAATTATCTTCTTGTCTGACCCTCTTCATCAGTTTAATTTTGTCTGAAAGTTCTATCCTTAATTTTCTATGTTGTATTTACATACATCTCTTCTAATAGTTCCAAATAATTTATATATATATATATATATATATATATATATATATATATATATATATATATATAATCTTAAATTAGTATTTGCATTGTCTAATACAGCATTTCTATAACAAAATTAAAAATATGATACTATTTAGAATATGTACAGAAAAATAAAAATTCTTATGTAGGGCATTTAAAATATAATTTGTGTTATCTTATATTGCTGATACTGGTTAATAATTAATAATCCATATAAAATAATTGTATAGAGTCATCCAAAAAACGCGCCTACATGTTTCTTTTTAATAAAACACAAACAATTTGGGAATTTTTACATATTATTTTTTTTATTAGAAGTATGATTCATTACAATTATACGTAGAACAGAATATCGTTCAAATGTCTACCACGATTGCGTCTGCAGGCATCAATTCGAATATCGAAATTTTCAATGACTTTTCGACATGTGCTGGAATTATTTCACGAATTGCAAGTCGAATGTTGTTTTTTAGATCATTCATTGTTTGTGGCTTGTTAGCATAGACTCGACTTTTCAAAAAAAAAAAACACACAAAAAGCCTAATAGTGTTAAATCGCATGATCTTGGAGGTCAATTGAAATCTGCATTTCGTTAAATTACACGTTGACGAAATTTCGATCGCAAAAACTGAATATTGCCTCGAGTTGTGTGACATGTAGCACCGTCTTACTGGAAATATATATTAAACACATCAATATCTTTCAATTCTGGCCAGAAAAAGTCACTCAACATTGATTGGTATCGATCATCATTCACAGTAACAGCATTATCTTCGAAGAAAAATAGTCCAATGATTCCATTTGCCCAAAATGTACACCAAACAGTGACTTTTTGTGAGTGTAGAGATTTTTCGTGAATAACACGAGGATTTTCATCGTCCTGGATACGACAATTTTGGTTTTTAATGAATCAGTTCATTGTAAAATGAGCTTCATCACTAAACAAAAGTTTACTTGAAAACAATTAATCTGTTATTCGTTATTCAATAATTCAACTAGTGAAATTACGACGTTGTAAATGATCTTTCTTTCAATTCCTGACTTAGTTGAATTTTGTATGCATGTTAAATAGAAATCTTTAAGCAAAATCCTCAATAAATAGCCATAATATATGCCCAATTCTTGCGAACGAGATGAAATTGATGTCTGTTTATTTTCAACACTTTCACTTAGAGCAGCAATGTTTTCAATTGTGCGTATAGTGTTTGGTCTTCCACTTTTTGGTTTATCAATAACCAGTTTCTTCGATTTTTTCTAATATTTGAATTGAAGATTAATTTGGCCGATTATTTACACCAAAAAAAAATTACGAATTTTTCGATGGATATTTTCCAAAGAACGCACATTTTCATAATAAGTTTGAATAATATAAATGCGTTGGTGCAATGTATACCTATCCATGGTCAAAATTGTAAACTTTTTCTAAATCACAAAATCTTATTATATCATTTGAAAAGATATGACGTGTCAACATTATACAGCACTGATATCTAGGCGTCACATTTGGATGATCCTATACATTAATATTTTTTCTTTAAGATATAATTAATATTTGATTATTTCGTAACATGTTTAGTGTTTTGCCATCTGGACAACCGCCAATATTTACCCACGAATTGAAAAATGAAAGAGTGAAAATTGGAGAAACGTTAGTTTTATCATGTCAATGTAAGTAATTTTTTTTGTTATTATATAAATCAATTATTTCAGTGTTACATATCTATACTATAAATGTAATATAACTTGCTATTTAAAATTATATATATATATATATATATATATATATATATATATATATATATATATATATGAAAGTTGTGAAAATTTTTAAATCTCAAATAAAAATAAAATAATTTCATTTTATTTTTAAAAAAACAGCAGTAAATACTTCATAATTAACATTATATTAATGCAGTTAACAAATATTTATTATTTTTAACTATTTTTTTAACAAATATTATTGTTTTATTTTTATTTATCAGTATGTATATATACTGTTTGTTTATACATACTGTTTGTTTTGGAACTGTGGCAATTTCACTTCACACAAATGAATTATCATTCCCAACACCTCAAGATGTTATAAAGTGTTCAGTAATTACTTATTGTTTACTTTGTTGTTTATAACAACAATACGCTGATTTCATAACAAAAGACATTAGCGACGATGTTATCAAAATACGTATTAACCTTTTATTGTTTTAAACAATGAGTGATTATTAACCCTTTGACTACGAACGGCGTATATATACACCCTCCAAATTTTTCTTACTATAACACATTTACTGTTTCACTAAACTGATCTAACCGAATTTATCGTTTCATGTAATATAGCAACTACAAATAGCTGAATATCTGTAACTGTTTCAATGTTCGTAAGTTTTTATTAACACTGTTGTCTTAATTTCGCTGTTCTCGTACATACACTCTCGTATAATCGCATCGTGAATTAACTCGTATAAACTTATTCATTGTTAAATTGAATTTGTTCTTCATTACCAATTTCCAATTTTTTTCTTTTATATTTAATTACATTTATTTTTCCTTTATAAACATATTGCGAACTTATGTGAACGAAATGTTATTTTTTGAATAAATCGTATTAACCTTTTATTGTTTTCAACATGAATGATTATTTTAGTCAACATTCATACAGTTATTCATTTGCCCATTACCGCTCGTTCCTGCAACCCTCCTATCAACAAATTCCCGAGCCATTTCACCTAAAAAAATATAGTTCGATGGAGCCAAGTCTGGAGAATAGGGGGGATGTGAAACGATTTGAAATCGTGATTTCCACTCGTTTTGCCAATGCTGAGGTTGAGCTGATGCGTTGTCGTGATGAAAGACCAATTTTTTTGTGGGCTAATCGGGGACATTTTTTTTGCAACTCGGTTTTCAAACGACCCAATAATAATGAATGATATGCGCCTGTAATGGTTTTACTTTTCAAATAGTCGATAAAGATTATTCCTTGGGAATCCCAAAAGACAGTCGCCATAACCTTCCCGGCCAAGGAATCGTCTTCGCCTTTTCGGAGCAGATTCACACCCCCGAAACCCATTGTTTAGACTGCTCTTTGGTCTCAGGTGTAATGATGAATCCATGTTTCATATACAGTGATGAAACGAGACGAAGTCCTGCGGTCGCTGAAACAGCTGCAAACCGTTCTTGCAACAGGCGACCTCGTGGTCGATCGTGAATACTGCACCCCATGAAGCTTTGTCATGTCCAAATAACAAAATATTATGTGTGAGATGCCTACAGCACTAGTCAGTCGCAGCGACTGATATGCGAATATCGCGCCGTATATATTGATGGTTCTCTACAAGAGTGCGCCACAGTTAAAGGGTTAAGTATTTTATAACATCTTATGGTGTTGGGGGTGATAATTCATTTGTATGTAAATACATATATATATATATATATATATATATATATATATATATATTAAAAAATTGTTATATTAATCAAGTACAATAAATTTAATTTTTTATTAAAATACGAAGAAAACTCTTCTCATTAATTCAAATAAATAACAGTAACAATCACCAAATTAACTTTTAATTACTTCTTATAATTATGAATATGATTGTTATTAATTTTTATATATTTTTACTTTTATAGTGGCTGTTCCGCCTTGGCCAAAATCTGTCAAATGGTATAATTCCGAAGGAAAAGAAATTGATACAGAAGAAGAGCGATTTAAATCATTAGCTGATGGAATTGGAGGCTATATATTAGAAATAATTCAGATTGTTGAAAATGATCGCGGAATATGGAAATGTGTTGCCATGAGTGAAGATAATACTGTGGCTGTATCTACATCTGACGTAAATGTTTGGAGTAAGTTTTACTAACTTTTAAACATATTATAATAAATTACAAATTATTGGATTATTATATAAAATATTTAGTTCTGAATTTTATTTTATCGATATATTCACACATTTTAATTTTGTAATTATATAAAAATATTTCATAAATAATATATACGAGGTCAGACAATTAAGTAATGCGACAAAATTCAAAAATCGAGTATATTTAAAAATTAAGGTACATCGCTGCGATCCCCTTCAAAGTAGTCCCCTCCCGCATCTATACACTTATTCCAGCGAGTTTTCCAGTTTTCGTAACAATTCTGGAACACTTCTTGTGGGACCTCTCCGAGTACCCTCGTCACAGATTCTTGGATATCTTCAACGGAGTCAAAATGTCGACCTTTGACGAATTTTTTCATATGGGGGAATAGGAAAAAGTCGCAGGGTGACATGTCCGGTGAATAGGGCGGTTGTGGTAACGTTGCGATGCCTTTAGACGCCAAAAACTGAGAGACACTGAACGCACTGTGACAGGGAGCATTGTCGTGATGCAGAACCCAAGTCTTCGCGATCTCTGGACGCACTCTGAGCACCCTTTTTCGTAATTTTTCGAGCACATTGCGGTAGAATACTTGATTTACGGTTTGTCCAGGTGGTACGAACTCTTTGTGAACCACCCCTTTGCTGTCGAAGAAGCAAATCAACATGGTTTTCACTTTGGACTTGCTCATTCTCGCCTTCTTTGGCCTTGGTGCTCCAGGGGACAGCCACTGTTGGCTTTGTCGTTTAGTTTCGGGGTCATATTGAAAGAACCAACTTTCATCACCAGTAATAACTCGATCGAGAAGAGTAGGATCACTTTCAACCTGCTCGAGACAATCTTGAGCGATGTTCATTCAATTTCTCTGTTCCATTTTCGTGACATGCACTACTCGCGCGTTGTTACAAAACACTAAACAGCTGGCGAAGAAATGATCGTACGAGGGTGGTCAAGGTCTCAATCGAGAGAGTAGGGATCTGCTATTACGGTGGCGGAGTTACAGGTTCGCAGTGTTACCACAGGCCGAGAAAAAAATCGGTCGCATTACTTAATTGTCTGACCTCGTATTAAACTTCATTTTGTCTTTCGTACGAATTTATTTTTAATTTTATTATTATATCTTAATAACTATATTTTATTTAAAAAAAACTTTATTTAACATTAAAAACAATAGTTTTTAAAGAATAAAATCAAAATTTAATTACTGATTTACTATCATTTTATATTAATTTAATAATTATTTTCCGAACTACTGCTAAATACCATATTTTTCATATCAGTTTATAAATCAAGATATTAAAATTAGAATGTAGCAAAAAAATGTATAAAAACAATGATTTTTGAATTATTAAAAAAATATTTTTTCTTTTTATGAATTGTGAGCAAATCATTTCATTTAAATATTTCTGTCACAAAAAAAATTTGATCAATTATTTCCCATACATGTGTGTATCTCTGTACCTGCGTGCGTGTTTGTACATGTATAAATATATATATATATATATATATATATATATATATATATATATATATATATAAATCGCCTAATAAATATTTGATTTTCAATATGTTGCTAAAATCATATTATTCATGCATATTATTCATAAAAATGTTATATCATATTTTAGTACCGAAAAACTACCGAAAGCCATATTTCGTTGAAAAATTAAAAGCAGTCCTAACAGAAGATGGACTTGTTTCATTTGAATGTAAAGTTGTTGGGTATCCAACACCATTACTTCGATGGTTCAAAGATGGATCTGAACTAAAAGCAGGTGATATATATCAATTGACAGGAGTAAGTTCATTAGGATCATACGTATGTATTGCAAAAAATTGTATGGGTGAAGTAAGCAGCGAAGCTGAATTAACTGTTGAAGATATTCAACAACAATTAACTGTAGAAGAAAACTTGCTCTTATCAGCTATTAGAAATCCTCCCAAATTTATAAGAAAATTATGCAGTTGTGAAGTTCAAATTAATACAAGTTTCAAGTTTATAGTTGAAGGTAATGTTACTGTTTTTTATAGTATAAAAAATGAATCTAAAATAAACTTAATTTTAAAAATGATATTTAATTTTCTTCATTTACATATATATGTATTTTTTTAGTTCAAACTCCACCTATTCCAAAAGTCACTTGGTATAAAGACGATCAAATAATTTACAACGATGCAAATAAATATAATATTGGTTCTGAGAAAAATGGAATATTTTATTTAAATATACTAAAATTAGAAATCTTGGATCAAGCAGAATGGAAATGTATAGCAACGAATGAATTTGGACGAACAGAAACATCATGTTTTCTTAAATTAACTATTCCCAAGTATTTTAAAAAGCCAAAATTTTTAGAAACGTTAAAAGCTGTTCTTTCAGACGACGGCATTGTCAACTTAGAATGTAAGGTTATTGGTGTTCCTCAACCAGTGCTTAAGTGGTACAAAGATGGCGTCGAATTAAATCCTGGAGATATTCATAAAATTATGTCTGGACAAGTAAGTCATATAAAATTATAACAAAATTGAATAAGTACTTGTGGAATATGCTTATAAAATCAATAATTTCCTTTAATAAATTCCTGTTGAACTTTTCGTTCGAGGCCGCTTGATATTTTCGCCATTAAATATAATCAACATAATATTTCAAATGATTATTAACTGATACGAGATGATTATATATAGTGTTGTTATTGGATACTGATTTATGAAGTTTCACTATCGATCTGGTTTTACTTTTTTATTGCTAAAAATATAATTCTCAATAAAATTGTTAGATTTAATAACGCGAGGCGCATACAAAACGGAACATGGCATGAACAGAAATTGACAAAAAAATAATTTAGCACAAAACGTGTTAGTGTATAATTTAAAAATAAAATAATTTTCTTTCTATATGTAGAATACATTTTATGTAAATGCAAAATGACTTTGTATAATTTGAATATTAATTTATTAAGTTATTCAATTCAATAAATCTCCATTTTTATTAATCTCGCATAAAAATGTTTAACCAAATTATCAAAACAAAACTATTATAGAAATAAAAAGAAAAAAGTCAAAATAGTATAAAAAAGTTGTTATTTTCAATAATGATTTATTTCTATTTAAATAAATAATTTATTAAGAAATTATTGTAAGCAATATACACACACACATATATATATATATATATATATATATATATATATATATATATATAACTTCATTTTAAAGGATGGGACATGTTGTTTGGGAATGTACACTTGTGAAGCTCGAAATTGTATGGGTTCTGTAACTAGTTCAGCATCTATTCATGGCATAGAAGACACGACTCCAAAAATGACAAGAAAATTCATGGAAAGTGCTAGAAAGTTGTCATTATCGACCATAAACGAAGAAGAATCTTATAAAACACCTGACGAGGAACCATCATTACTTTTAGATCAACCTCATGAGGTTTCGTATTCTTTTGATGGTAAAGAAATATCTGTGTCGTTTTATGATTCTCCTGATTTGACTCATGAAGAAGCTCTGCAGATTGTTGAAATGTATGCTGATCAGTTATCTGAACATATATCAGGTAAGCATTTAAACATTCTTTTTAGTTGATTATATATATATATATATATATATATATATATATATATATATATATATATATATATATATACGGTGATCGGAAAAGTCATGATGCATTTTAGCTATGTTTTTCAAATGTTATTTATTTATATCAAGTACAAAGTTTAATCAATAATATATATGCCATTTTGTTCGATGACCTTTTGTAACCTTTCGATGAGCTACATAATTCCACGTTCATAGAAAAACCTGTCTTTATCTGGACAAGGTGTTGTTTCATAGCCTCATCGGAATTTAACGATTTACCACGTAATTAGTTTTACAAACACCGAAATATGTGGAAGTCTGACGGCGCAGTCAGACAAATATACTGGCTGCGGCAACATATCCCATCCAAGTTTCAATAGTTTTTGACGGGTGACCAAATTTGTGTGTGATCTCGCGTTGTCATGTTGAAACACAACTCCTTTACAATTAACGAGTTCTGGGCGCTTCTGGATGATGGATTCGTTCAATTTGTCTAATTGGCGACAGTACACATCAGAATTGACTGTTTCATTCGTTGGTAAGAGCTCGAAATACACGACACCCTTTTTTAACCCTTTTTTAATCTCACCAAACTGAGAGAATGATTTTCCTTTGATGAATACCTGCTTTCGATTTGTCTACTCATCGGACCTGGACCAAGACCTCTTGCGTTCCACCTTATTGTATACAATATATTTTTTGTCACCAGTTATCATAAGCTTCAAAAATAGATCTCTTTTTTCAAGTTTAATGAGTCATAGCAAATATTTATTCTCGCAATCAAATAAACTTCTTTGAGTTCGCGATGAATCCAAATGTCGAACTTGCTTATGTATCCCAGCTTTTTCTTCTCATGTCTTTTCTGGAACGCTGGAATGATGAATATTTAATGTTTCTGCAATCTCGCGTGACGTGTTACGTGGGTTTGACTCGATCAATGCCTTTATTTTGTCGTCATTAACCTCGGTTGGCCTTCCTGGGCGAGGAGCGTCGTTAACATCAAAATCACCAGCACAGAATTTCGCGAACAATCGTTGGCACTAACGTTCTTGTAGGGCATGGTCACCGTAAACTTTACGCGACTTATCACAAGCTTGCCGTGCGTTCTTCCCTTTGCAGAAATAAAACAGTAAAATATGGCGAAAATGCACAGTTTGATTTCCATCTTCAACTTGTCAAATCCGACATGACTTTTCCGAAGACCTAATATGTCTCTGTGCGTGCGTGCGTGTGTGTGTGTGTATAAATGTATATATATATATATTGTATTTAAATGCAAACAAATATTTTACAGAACATAGAGTTGTAGAACTTCCACCACTTCGAATTGTTAAAGAAACATCTACTGCGAGCAATATTTGTATGGAGGGTGTTGTCATCGATGTTATTCCTGAATATTTCACAGTTGCGGAAGAAGATCAGCGAACTGAAGCAGATATTGAAGATATATCTGTTCTAGAAGATACATTACATTCGTCTAAAATGTCGCGCGTTCTTTCAGACGACGGCAAATGGACAACTTCTGATAATTCTGTGCGTTCATCAGCTAATTCTCGTTTCCAAAATGAAGGAGAAAAACAAAATTCTTATGAACCAAGCATTAAATCTATTAATGAATCAATCAGAAGTCCTGATCTTTATTATAGTTTAACAGAATCAAAGAAAGAACTTAACGCTGAAATATCTTCTAGATCGTTTGACCCTGATACTGAAACTTTTATTAGTGCAAAAAGTTTTGAAACCGATAAACAAAGCGTTACTCGATTCGAGGATATACAACAGTATGACGTAGGCCCATTGTTTTTCGATTCTCCTGAAAGATCTCGTAGTACAGCAGCAACTAGCTGTGTAGACGATGACATTATATTTGATGCAGAATTGCAAGATATTAATAAAGATTTTCGGCAAAATATTCCATTTTTAATCGTTTTGCTATCGAATAATTTAACAGAAGTTCAGCAGCGACTTTGTTATACAGAACGAGAAATGTTCTTTCACTCATTAAAACATTATTCAGTTTCAACGCAAAACAGTTTAGATATACTAAGTGGGTTAATAAAATCAGTACAAGATTTAAGAAAATATTTCGTATGTCTCAAAGAAAATAAAAACAGAGTAAAAAATAATCAGAACGCTATAGAACTTCTATTTACAATGGCAACAGATTTACAACAAAATGTCGATATTTTACAACAAAATGCTTTAAATACACAAAATGAAGTTGTACAAAAGAACTGTGTTAAAATTATTTACCAGGCAGGAGAAAATTTTATAAATATTTTAGATTTAATTTCAGATGTTATTAAATCCGAACGTTATCATAATATCGAAACTGAAGAAATTATAGACGAATCTCGACAGAAACTTATTGACACTTTTCAAGATATTAGATATAACTTCAACGAATTACTCGTCCATACAAACGATATGTATGTAAATAGCAATGAAGAATATTTACTAGAATTTGAAGATATACAAGCTATCGAAGAACTGGAAAAACGGGGAATCTTAGATCAATCTGCAATTTTAATTATTGATAATAACGATGATTTAGCAAATTACCTATTTAATGATTCAGTTCAAATTGACGACGAAAATGTAATCAATCGAAACAGCGTCATAATAACAGAAATAGACGAAAATAAAGAACAAAAAATTGAGGACACTGATAATTATTATAAAGAACAAGAAACTTTAATTAAACAAAATTCAAAAGAAAAGATACTTAAAATAGAAAACAATGCAATCGAATTGATTCAAACTAATATAAAACCAGAAATGTACAATGTTTTGAATAAAATTAAATTTTTATTTGATAATTTACAAAAGTCCGATTTACAACAAAATACTGCTTCTAAAAATATTATTTGCGATGAAGAACATTTTATTTCACAAACTTTTGACATAATTCTAACTACAGAAGAACTAACAGTCCAACTAAAACAGATCGAAATAAATGAAAACAACAAAATATCTGACATTGTTGAAATTGAGGGTCTTCTAACAACTATTGATGATATCCATAATATGACAGAAAAATTAAATGAATTAATTGATCTCCAAACAAAACAAAGAAAGAAAACCTATATTTCCGATTCCAATTCTAATTTCAATGAATCATTTTATCAAATGAGAAATCATATTCAAACGTTATATGATACTCTATTAAATATTCAAATGCAACAACCTACAAATGAAACAGGATACACGAAAAACAAATTGTTCAGTGTTATGAACTTATTACAACAATCACTTAATAGTGTTACAAATGAATACAATAATTTCTATGTAAAAGGAAAAGAAATCGATCCATCGATTACAAAAAGGATACAAATACATATTCAATTAATAAACGAAATTAAAGAACGCTTGAATAAGATTTCCAAGGAGCAATTTACAACTAATAACGAAATTTTAGAAAATGAAACATTTAAAAATATGACAATTGAAAAAATATACGAAACAAATCATATTATAGAAACGATCAAAATCGATATTGAAAATCTTAAAATCCATAATAATACAAATAATGACTACAAAAAATATTACGAACAAAAATTACAAACAGATTCACAAAATTCAGAAGAATTACTAAAAGCAGTAAAGAAAATATTAGAAGATTTAGACAACAATGAAACAAATAAAACAACACATACAAAAACCGAACAAATAGCTGGCATCGCTGAATCAGAATTAAAGAAAGAAAATGTAGATAAAGGTAGTGTGGAAGTCTCAGAATCTGCAGCCAAAATCACTGACTATGACGAATCATTAAGAGTGAAGAATGATTCATCAGATATAACTAAACAGAAAATCAAAAAAGAAGTCGTCGCAGACTCAGAACAAAAACCAGATCAAAAGACTACGGATGCAGAAAAACAAACAGCTGAAATCGCCGAATCGGATATAAAGAAAATAAAGATAAATAAAAATATTGTGGAGGCCCCAGAATCTGCAGCCAAAATCACTGACCATGATGAATCAATGAAAGCCAAAATTGATTCATCAGATATAACTAAACAGAAAATCAAAAAAGAAGTCGTCGCAGACTCGGAACAAAAACCAGATCAACAGACTGCGGATGCAGAAAAGCAAACAACTGAAATCTCCGAATCAAAAATTAAGAAAGCGAAAATAGATAAAGGTATTGTGGAGGCCCCAGAATCTGCAGCCAAAATCACTGACCATGATGAATCAATGAAAGCCAAGATTGATTCTTCAGATATAACTAAACAGAAAATCAAAAAGGAAGTCATCAAAGACTCAGAACAAAAACCAGATCAAAAGATTACGGATGCAGAAAAACAAACAGCTGAAATCGCCGAATCAGATATTAAAAAAGCGAAGAAAAAGAAAGGTATTGTGGAGGCCCCAGAATCTGCAGCCAAAATCACTGACCATGATGAATCAATAAAAGCCAAGATTGATTCTTCAGATATAACTAAACAGAAAATCAAAAAAGAAGTCGTCGCAGACTCGGAACAAAAACCAGATCAACAGACTGCGGATGCAGAAAAGCAAACAGCTGAAATCGCCGAATCAGATATTAAAAAAGCGAAGAAAGAGAAAGGTATTGTGGAGGCCCCAGAATCTGCAGCCAAAATCACTGACCATGATGAATCAATGAAAGCCAAGATTGATTCTTCAGATATAACTAAACAGAAAATCAAAAAGGAAGTCATCAAAGACTCAGAACAAAAACCAGATCAAAAGATTACGGATGCAGAAAAACAAACAGCTGAAATCGCCGAATCAGATATTAAAAAAGCGAAGAAAGAGAAAGGTATTGTGGAGGCCCCAGAATCTGCAGCCAAAATCACTGACCATGATGAATCAATGAAAGCCAAGATTGATTCTTCAGATATAACTAAACAGAAAATCAAAAAGGAAGTCGTCGCAGACTCGGAACAAAAACCAGATCAACAGACTACGGATGCAGAAAAACAAACAGCTGAAATCGCCGAATCAGATATTAAAAAAGCGAAGAAAGAGAAAGGTATTGTGGAGGCCCCAGAATCTGCAGCCAAAATCACTGACCATGATGAATCAATAAAAGCCAAAATTGATTCTTCAGATATAACTAAACAGAAAATCAAAAAAGAAGTCATCAAAGACTCAGAACAAAAACCAGATCAAAAGATTACGGATGCAGAAAAACAAACAGCTGAAATCGCCGAATCAGATATTAAAAAAGCGAAGAAAGAGAAAGGTATTGTGGAGGCCCCAGAATCTGCAGCCAAAATCACTGACCATGATGAATCAATGAAAGCCAAGATTGATTCTTCAGATATAACTAAACAGAAAATCAAAAAGGAAGTCATCAAAGACTCAGAACAAAAACCAGATCAAAAGATTACGGATGCAGAAAAACAAACAGCTGAAATCGCCGAATCAGATATTAAAAAAGCGAAGAAAGAGAAAGGTATTGTGGAGGCCCCAGAATCTGCAGCCAAAATCACTGACCATGATGAATCAATGAAAGCCAAGATTGATTCTTCAGATATAACTAAACAGAAAATCAAAAACGAAGTCCTTAAAGACTCAGAACAAAAACCAGATCAAAAGATTACGGATGCAGAAAAACAAACAGCTGAAATCGCCGAATCAGATATTAAAAAAGCGAAGAAAGAGAAAGGTATCGTGGAGGCCCCAGAATCTGCAGCCAAAATCACTGACCATGATGAATCAATGAAAGCCAAGATTGATTCTTCAGATATAACTAAACAGAAAATCAAAAAGGAAGTCCTTAAAGACTCAGAACAAAAACCAGATCAAAAGATTACGGATGCAGAAAAACAAATAGCTGAAATCGCCGAATCAGATATTAAAAAAGCGAAGAAAGAGAAAGGTATCGTGGAGGCCCCAGAATCTGCAGCCAAAATCACTGACCATGATGAATCAATGAAAGCCAAGATTGATTCTTCAGATATAACTAAACAGAAAATCAAAAAGGAAGTCATCAAAGACTCAGAACAAAAACCAGATCAAAAGATTACGGATGCAGAAAAACAAACAGCTGAAATCGCCGAATCAGATATTAAAAAAGCGAAGAAAGAGAAAGGTATTGTGGAGGCCCCAGAATCTGCAGCCAAAATCACTGACCATGATGAATCAATGAAAGCCAAGATTGATTCTTCAGATATAACTAAACAGAAAATCAAAAAAGAAGTCGTCGCAGACTCAGAACAAAAACCAGATCAAAAGATTACGGATGCAGAAAAACAAACAGCTGAAATCGCCGAATCAGATATTAAAAAAGCGAAGAAAGAGAAAGGTATTGTGGAGGCCCCAGAATCTGCAGCCAAAATCACTGACCATGATGAATCAATGAAAGCCAAGATTGATTCTTCAGATATAACTAAACAGAAAATCAAAAAGGAAGTCCTTAAAGACTCAGAACAAAAACCAGATCAAAAGATTACGGATGCAGAAAAACAAACAGCTGAAATCGCCGAATCAGATATTAAAAAAGCGAAGAAAGAGAAAGGTATCGTGGAGGCCCCAGAATCTGCAGCCAAAATCACTGACCATGATGAATCAATGAAAGCCAAGATTGATTCTTCAGATATAACTAAACAGAAAATCAAAAAGGAAGTCATCAAAGACTCAGAACAAAAACCAGATCAAAAGATTACGGATGCAGAAAAACAAACAGCTGAAATCGCCGAATCAGATATAAAAAAAAGCGAAGAAAGATAAAGGTATTATGGAGGCCCCAGAATCTGCAGCCAAAATCACTGACCATGATGAATCAATGAAAGCCAAGATTGATTCTTCAGATATAACTAAACAGAAAATCAAAAAGGAAGTCATCAAAGACTCAGAACAAAAACCAGATCAAAAGATTACGGATGCAGAAAAACAAACAGCTGAAATCGCCGAATCAGATATTAAAAAAGCGAAGAAAAGAAAGGTATTGTGGAGGCCCCAGAATCTGCAGCCAAAATCACTGACCATGATGAATCAATGAAAGCCAAGATTGATTCTTCAGATATAACTAAACAGAAAATCAAAAAGGAAGTCATCAAAGACTCAGAACAAAAACCAGATCAAAAGATTACGGATGCAGAAAAACAAACAGCTGAAATCGCCGAATCAGATATTAAAAAAGCGAAGAAAGAGAAAGGTATTGTGGAGGCCCCAGAATCTGCAGCCAAAATCACTGACCATGATGAATCAATGAAAGCCAAGATTGATTCTTCAGATATAACTAAACAGAAAATCAAAAAGGAAGTCATCAAAGACTCAGAACAAAAACCAGATCAAAAGATTACGGATGCAGAAAAACAAACAGCTGAAATCGCCGAATCAGATATTAAAAAAGCGAAGAAAGAGAAAGGTATTGTGGAGGCCCCAGAATCTGCAGCCAAAATCACTGACCATGATGAATCAATGAAAGCCAAGATTGATTCTTCAGATATAACTAAACAGAAAATCAAAAAAGAAGTCATCAAAGACTCAGAACAAAAACCAGATCAAAAGATTACGGATGCAGAAAAACAAACAGCTGAAATCGCCGAATCAGATATTAAAAAAGCGAAGAAAGAGAAAGGTATTGTGGAGGCCCCAGAATCTGCAGCCAAAATCACTGACCATGATGAATCAATGAAAGCCAAGATTGATTCTTCAGATATAACTAAACAGAAAATCAAAAAGGAAGTCATCAAAGACTCAGAACAAAAACCAGATCAAAAGATTACGGATGCAGAAA
This sequence comes from Neoneuromus ignobilis, assembly GCA_029203775.1. NCBI lineage: Eukaryota > Metazoa > Arthropoda > Insecta > Megaloptera > Corydalidae > Neoneuromus > Neoneuromus ignobilis. Next base: position 17,426,412 of record CP092090.1, read on the forward strand.
AACAAACAGCTGAAATCGCCGAATCAGATATTAAAAAAGCGAAGAAAGAGAAAGGTATTGTGGAGGCCCCAGAATCTGCAGCCAAAATCACTGACCATGATGAATCAATGAAAGCCAAGATTGATTCTTCAGATATAACTAAACAGAAAATCAAAAAGGAAGTCATCAAAGACTCAGAACAAAAACCAGATCAAAAGATTACGGATGCAGAAAAACAAATAGCTGAAATCGCCGAATCAGATATTAAAAAAGCGAAGAAAGAGAAAGGTATTGTGGAGGCCCCAGAATCTGCAGCCAAAATCACTGACCATGATGAATCAATGAAAGCCAAGATTGATTCTTCAGATATAACTAAACAGAAAATCAATATAGAAGTCATCAAAGACTCAGAACAAAAACCAGATCAAAAGATTACGGATGCAGAAAAACAAACAGCTGAAATCGCCGAATCAGATATTAAAAAAGCGAAGAAAGAGAAAGGTATTGTGGAGGCCCCAGAATCTGCAGCCAAAATCACTGACCATGATGAATCAATGAAAGCCAAGATTGATTCTTCAGATATAACTAAACAGAAAATCAAAAAGGAAGTCATCAAAGACTCAGAACAAAAACCAGATCAAAAGATTACGGATGCAGAAAAACAAACAGCTGAAATCGCCGAATCAGATATTAAAAAAGCGAAGAAAGAGAAAGGTATTGTGGAGGCCCCAGAATCTGCAGCCAAAATCACTGACCATGATGAATCAATGAAAGCCAAGATTGATTCTTCAGATATAACTAAACAGAAAATCAAAAAGGAAGTCCTCAAAGACTCAGAACAAAAACCAGATCAAAAGATTACGGATGCAGAAAAACAAACAGCTGAAATCGCCGAATCAGATATTAAAAAAGCGAAGAAAGAGAAAGGTATTGTGGAGGCCCCAGAATCTGCAGCCAAAATCACTGATCATGATGAATCATTGAAAGCCAAGATTGATTCTTCAGATATAACTAAACAGAAAATCAAAAAAGAAGTCATCAAAGACTCAGAACAAAAAACAGATCAAAAGATTACGGATGCAGAAAAACAAACAGCTGAAATCGCCGAATCAGATATTAAAAAAGCGAAGAAAGAGAAAGGTATTGTGGAGGCCCCAGAATCTGCAGCCAAAATCACTGACCATGATGAATCAATGAAAGCCAAGATTGATTCTTCAGATATAACTAAACAGAAAATCAAAAAGGAAGTCCTCAAAGACTCAGAACAAAAACCAGATCAAATGATTACGGATGCAGAAAAACAAATAGCTGAAATCGCCGAATCAGATATTAAAAAAGCGAAGAAAGAGAAAGGTATTGTGGAGGCCCCAGAATCTGCAGCCAAAATCACTGACCATGATGAATCAATGAAAGCCAAGATTGATTCTTCAGATATAACTAAACAGAAAATCAAAAAGGAAGTCATCAAAGACTCAGAACAAAAACCAGATCAAAAGATTACGGATGCAGAAAAACAAACAGCTGAAATCGCCGAATCAGATATTAAAAAAGCGAAGAAAGAGAAAGGTATTGTGGAGGCCCCAGAATCTGCAGCCAAAATCACTGACCATGATGAATCAATGAAAGCCAAGATTGATTCTTCAGATATAACTAAACAGAAAATCAAAAAAGAAGTCATCAAAGACTCAGAACAAAAAACAGATCAAAAGATTACGGATGCAGAAAAACAAACAGCTGAAATCGCCGAATCAGATATTAAAAAAGCGAAGAAAGAGAAAGGTATTGTGGAGGCCCCAGAAACTGCAGCCAAAATCACTGACCATGATGAATCAATGAAAGCCAAGATTGATTCTTCAGATATAACTAAACAGAAAATCAAAAACGAAGTACAACAAGACTCATAACAAAAACCAGATCAAAAGATTATTACGGATGCAGAAAAACAAACAGCTGAAATCGCCGAATCAGATATTAAAAAAGCGAAGAAAGAGAAAGGTATTGTGGAGGCCCCAGAATCTGCAGCCAAAATCACTGACCATGATGAATCAATGAAAGCCAAGATTGATTCTTCAGATATAACTAAACAGAAAATCCAAAAGTAAGTCATCCAAGCCACAGAAAAAAAACCAGATCAACAGATTACGGATGCAGAAAAACAAACAGCTGAAATCGCCGAATCAGATATTAAAAAAGCGAAGAAAGAGAAAGGTATTGTGGAGGCCCCAGAATCTGCAGCCAAAATCACTGATCATGATGAATCATTGAAAGCCAAGATTGATTCTTCAGATATAACTAAACAGAAAATCAAACAAGAAGTCTTTGCAGACTCAGAACAAAAACCAGATCAAAGGATTACGGATGCAAAAAAACAAATAGCTGAAATCGCCGAATCAAATATTAAAAAAATGAAGAAAGATAAAGGTATTGTGGAGGCCCCAGAATCTGCAGCCAAAATCACTGACCATGATGAATCAATGAAAGCCAAGATTGATTCTTCAGATATAACTAAACAGAAAATCAAAAAGGAAGTCATCAAAGACTCAGAACAAAAACCAGATCAAAAGATTACGGATGCAGAAAAACAAACAGCTGAAATCGCCGAATCAGATATTAAAAAAGCGAAGAAAGAGAAAGGTATTGTGGAGGCCCCAGAATCTGCAGCCAAAATCACTGACCATGATGAATCAATGAAAGCCAAGATTGATTCTTCAGATATAACTAAACAGAAAATCAAAAAAGAAGTCATCAAAGACTCAGAACAAAAACCAGATCAAAAGATTACGGATGCAGAAAAACAAACAGCTGAAATCGCCGAATCAGATATTAAAAAAGCGAAGAAAGAGAAAGGTATTGTGGAGGCCCCAGAATCTGCAGCCAAAATCACTGACCATGATGAATCAATGAAAGCCAAGATTGATTCTTCAGATATAACTAAACAGAAAATCAAAAAGGAAGTCATCAAAGACTCAGAACAAAAACCAGATCAAAAGATTACGGATGCAGAAAAACAAACAGCTGAAATCGCCGAATCAGATATTAAAAAAGCGAAGAAAGAGAAAGGTATTGTGGAGGCCCCAGAATCTGCAGCCAAAATCACTGACCATGATGAATCAATGAAAGCCAAGATTGATTCTTCAGATATAACTAAACAAAAAATCAAAAAGGAAGTCATCAAAGACTCAGAACAAAAACCAGATCAGAAGATTACGGATGCAGAAAAACAAACAGCTGAAATCGCCGAATCAGATATTAAAAAAGCGAAGAAAGCGAAAGGTATTGTGGAGGCCCCAGAATCTACAGCCAAAATCACTGATCATGATGAATCAATAAAAACCAAAATTGATTCTTCAGATATAACTAAACAGAAAATCAAAAAAGAAGTCATCAAAGACTCAGAACAAAAATCAGATCAAAAGATTACGGATGCAGAAAAACAAATAGCTGAAATCGCCGAATCAGATATTAAAAAAGTGAAGAAAGATAAAGGTATCGTGGAGGCCCCAGAATCTGCAGCCAAAATCACTGACCATGATGAATCAATGAAAGCCAAGATTGATTCTTCAGATATAACTAAACAGAAAATCAAAAAGGAAGTCATCAAAGACTCAGAACAAAAACCAGATCAAAAGATTACGGATGCAGAAAAACAAACAGCTGAAATCGCCGAATCAGATATTAAAAAAGCGAAGAAAGATAAAGGTATTGTGGAGGCCCCAGAATCTGCAGCCAAAATCACTGACCATGATGAATCAATGAAAGCCAAGATTGATTCTTCAGATATAACTAAACAGAAAATCAAAAAGGAAGTCATCAAAGACTCAGAACAAAAATCAGATCAAAAGATTACGGATGCAGAAAAACAAACAGCTGAAATCGCCGAATCAGATATTAAAAAAGCGAAGAAAGAGAAAGGTATCGTGGAGGCCCCAGAATCTGCAGCCAAAATCACTGACCATGATGAATCAATGAAAGCCAAGATTGATTCTTCAGATATAACTAAACAGAAAATCAAAAAGGAAGTCATCAAAGACTCAGAACAAAAATCAGATCAAAAGATTACGGATGCAGAAAAACAAATAGCTGAAATCGCCGAATCAGATATTAAAAAAGTGAAGAAAGATAAAGGTATCGTGGAGGCCCCAGAATCTGCAGCCAAAATCACTGACCATGATGAATCAATGAAAGCCAAGATTGATTCTTCAGATATAACTAAACAGAAAATCAAAAAGGAAGTCATCAAAGACTCAGAACAAAAACCAGATCAAAAGATTACGGATGCAGAAAAACAAACAGCTGAAATCGCCGAATCAGATATTAAAAAAGCGAAGAAAGAGAAAGGTATTGTGGAGGCCCCAGAATCTGCAGCCAAAATCACTGACCATGATGAATCAATGAAAGCCAAGATTGATTCTTCAGATATAACTAAACAGAAAATCAAAAAGGAAGTCATCAAAGACTCAGAACAAAAATCAGATCAAAAGATTACGGATGCAGAAAAACAAACAGCTGAAATCGCCGAATCAGATATTAAAAAAGCGAAGAAAGAGAAAGGTATCGTGGAGGCCCCAGAATCTGCAGCCAAAATCACTGACCATGATGAATCAATGAAAGCCAAGATTGATTCTTCAGATATAACTAAACAGAAAATCAAAAAGGAAGTCATCAAAGACTCAGAACAAAAATCAGATCAAAAGATTACGGATGCAGAAAAACAAATAGCTGAAATCGCCGAATCAGATATTAAAAAAGTGAAGAAAGATAAAGGTATCGTGGAGGCCCCAGAATCTGCAGCCAAAATCACTGACCATGATGAATCAATGAAAGCCAAGATTGATTCTTCAGATATAACTAAACAGAAAATCAAAAAGGAAGTCATCAAAGACTCAGAACAAAAACCAGATCAAAAGATTACAGATGCAGAAAAACAAACAGCTGAAATCGCCGAATCAGATATTAAAAAAGCGAAGAAAGAGAAAGGTATTGTGGAGGCCCCAGAATCTGCAGCCAAAATCACTGATCATGATGAATCAATGAAAGCCAAGATTGATTCTTCAGATATAACTAAACAGAAAATCAAAAAGGAAGTCATCAAAGACTCAGAACAAAAACCAGATCAAAAGATTACGGATGCAGAAAAACAAATAGCTGAAATTGCCGAATCAGATATTAAAAAAGCGAAGAAAGAGAAAGGTATTGTGGAGGCCCCAGAATCTGCAGCCAAAATCACTGATCATGATGAATCATTGAAAGCCAAGATTGATTCATCAGATATAACTAAACAGAAAATCAAACAAGAAGTCGTCACAGACTCAGAAAAAAAAACAAATCAAGTGACTCTAGATGTAGAAAAACAAATAGCTGAAACAAACGAATCAAAGGTTATGAAAGCGAAGATAGATAAAGGTAGCGTGGAAGCCATAGAATGTGCAACCAAAATTACCGATCATGATGAATCAATGAAAACGAAGAATGATTTATCAGATATTGCTAAACAGAAAATCAAGAAGGAAGTCGTCAAAGACTCAGAACAAAAAACTGATCAAGTGATCGTTAATGAAGATAAACGAATAGCCGAATTTAACCAACCAAAGATTAAGAAAACAAAAGTAAATAAAAGTAGTGCGGAAGCCGCAAAATCCAAAATCTCCGACCTTGATGAATCAATGAAAGCTAAAATTGATTCATCGGATATTACAAAACAGGAAATCAAAAAAGAAGTTGTCGCGGACTTAGAACAAAAACCAGGCCAAGTGACCGTTGATGCTGAAAAACACAGAGCTGAAATTCCCAAATCAATGTTGAAGAAAAGTAAAATAGGTAAAGGTTACATGGGGACTACAGAATCTGCATCCAAGGTTACCGACACTGATGATTCAATGAAAGCAGATTCATTGGATATTACTGAACAAAAAATTAAAAAGAATCTTGTCATAGACTCAGAAGAAAACGTACATCAAGTTACCGTTGATACAGAAAAACAAACAGCTAAAATCGCTGAATCAACTTTGAATAACAATGATAATAACGTTTTTAATAATGTGGATGATAATGATAGTGCATCCAAAATATATAATGACAACAAATTCCGTAAAGTAGGAAGTAGTTCGGCCGAGATTTCAAAACAACAACAAACAAATAAATCAATAATCAGTATAGACCAAAATTCAATCAAATTTAAAACTAATCCAAAAACTTATAAATCCGAAATTAGTGATTCAAATATAAGAAAAAATATGTGTTCGAAGCAAAACCTTATTCTTGACACAGTTTCTAGTAATCAAAAGATATCCGAAATTACGCAAAAGGGGTATAATTCAAAAACAAGTTTTTCGGATTTTAATAGAAATAAACTTCAAACAGAAGTTATACCAAGATCAATAAATACAAAAATAAATAAAAAATCATTAAATCCAAATTATAAAATATTTCCAATTGATGTAAAAGATCCTAACAAAACTCAACAATATGTTAATAACAATTACAAATTAAACGAATCGCGATCTACTCAATTAACGCAAGATTTAAATTTCTCAATGTGCTCAAAGAAGATAAAACAAATTGATAATATAAGGCAATCTACCATTCAGTTTTCAAGAAAAGCATCTGATAACTTATATGCAATGTCAAATAAAAACGTAAATACGTTTGCATGTAATCATTACTCAAATAAATCTGACTTGGCCAACATAAATAATTTAATTGAAATTAAATCAATATTGCAACGAAGGCAAAGAAATAGTGCTTTAAATACATTTGGAAAAGCTAAAGAAATCAGCAATATTATTAAACCAAAATTAAATCAAACAGAAGTAAATAAACATAGTGTCATACACAAATTTGAACCAAATACAAAATTAAATACTTTTGTAAAACATTCTCAATTAAATAAAAACAATACCAAATACATCAAAAATTCTCCAGCGGAAATAATTTGCAAAAATTTGCCATATAATAGACTTTATCTTCATGAATATTTAGGATCTATCATTGATGAACTTAAGTATTACAATGGAATTTCATATTCAACATTACAAACTTATGATTACCCAAGACGTTATGACATAACACTTATATATGGAGCTATGCGTTATTATATGAATACAATACAAGAACTTCCTTTATATAAAAATAAAATATTGAAGAAAGACACTTTTCAAGAAATAAAAGTTAATATAATGAAATTCACTTGTGATAATAAATATCAGTTGTTAAAACCAGGCAATTCTGCTCCAATTACAAATGGAACATTAATTTTAGGAAAATATGGTAAACCCATAACTTTTACGTCTAGTATAAAAAAATCATATACAAATCCAATTACTGAAATGAAACCAACTTATAATAAAATTTATATTGAGAAAACAAACATACAACAATTAAGGCGAATGGACAATTTCTTATATGTACATGTGATGCCTTTTTATAATAAATATCCACAATTTAATATTCAGACATCGAATAAAAATCAAAATTTACGTACTTTATTGTCAGTAAACAGTTACGACAAATTTCCAAGATTTATTACCAAACCAAACTGTTTGATCTCTGTCATACCTGGACAAGATATTGTGATATCATTTGAAATAAACAATGATTCACAACCAAAAGGTACAATTATTTTAATTTGGAATAATTGCAAACATTAACTTTCAGTTCATATAAATGTAATCCTTTTTTATTACTTAACAGTTGATAACAAAATCTCATAAAAATAAAATTATTATTCATTTTAAATACAAAATTTTAAATAGCATACAATTAAATTTGTAGTAATTGCACAACTTCAATAATTCAAATATAAACACTTTTTTCACATAATATTTATCTTTCATGTAATTATCAAAAACAAGTAATTTTGAATACCATTTACTTTTTTTAAAAAACTATGAGTTTACTTATATATGTACATGCACACAAATCCATCCTATTAAGACTGATAATGTGTGTGTGTATAGCATCTTTGTCATCATCATCATATCAGCTTTCATTGGACCTTTCCACCTAGTCAGCATGCATACAGTATTCACGCCCATTACCACTCGTCTCACACCGTCTTACCTTCAAACTCTTCTCATCTAAAAAATTATTTTTCTGGAAAGAGGATGTGAGACGAGCGGTAATATGCCGTGAATACTGTATGTGTGCATACTAGTGTGAATTATCCTATTAAATTTTACTATTCACTAAACTCATCTTACTAATCAGGCGGGTTGATGAAGACTATATATATATATATATATATATATATATATATATATATATATATATATATATATATATATATATATATATATATATATATATATATATATAAAATTCAAATTAATTCATATAAATACTTTATTTTTAGTATCATGGACAAAACGAAATCAAGATATTACTTTAAGCCCTCGATTTTCAATAGAATCATATGGAAATTACAGAAAACTCATTCTTAGAAAAGCAACTTATAATGATATGGGAACATATTGTTTAACAATTAATAATAATTATGGTGTATGCCGAACTTATGTTACAATAACTGTAGACACATTAATCAATAAGAACAAATCAATTTACAAAGGTAAATAAATACAATAGTGACTTAAATAATAATAAATAGAAAAGAACAAATAAGAAATTAGTAGTTTTAAAACAATTATTCCATTTTATATCGAAAAAATCATTTATACAAATTAATAACTGTTTCAATAACACAACATTTTCTTTGATATTGTTCAATGAATACTTATTTTTTACTTTCTCTTTTTTACTTTTCAATAGCATTTCCATTTCATTTGAAGTGCATAATCTATTCATTTATAGAAAAAAACATATTCTATATATTTATTATGTATTAAATAACAAATTAAAATGAGATAATAATAACAAACAATTGCTATCAAATTCCTCTGTTAAATAAATAAAGCCAGTAAATTATTTCGGAAAACATACTAATATATAAAATTTTACATGCAAAAAAATAAATTTATTTTTAATGTAAAAAAATTCACAAAATTGTTATCTTTCCTCCTTTTTACACATACACACACACATATATGTATGTGTGTGTGTGTTTGTGTGTGTGTGTGTGTGTGTATATATATATATATATATATATATATATATATATATATATATATATATATATATATATATATATATATATATATATATATATATATATATATATATATATACACATACATACATATAGAGTCATCCAAACGTGACACCTAGATTTATGTTTTATTAAAAAGAAACATGTGTATATGAAGTGGTGTATAGGAAAAAATGTGTATAGTTTCTTTTTAATAAAACACAAATCTAGGCATCACATTCGGATGACTATATATATATATATATATATATATATATATATATATATATATATATATATATATATATATATATTTAAATACTAATAAAAATATTCAATTTACAGAATATTCTGTATTATCAACATCACCTGGTCGTTTGAACAAAATTACTTTATTGAATACACCATCTACTTCTTCAACTTCTCATTTACGTCCATTATTCAGTACAGATTCTATAAAATATAGTAAACGGTATCCATATAACACTACAGCACCAGTATTTTATCTTAAACCTCAGAATATTGTTGCTGAAATAGGTGACACTGTGCAATTTCAATGTACTGTTGGAGGATTTCCAACTCCAATAATTACTTGGTATAAAAATAATCGAATTATATATAATGGATCATGTATCAGCATAACAGAAAAATTCAATACTAGAATCCTTCAAATTTTACATGTATCTTTAAATGATGCTGGTTCATACAGTGTTGCTCTTCAAAATGAAGCAGGAAAAATTGAAGCTTATATGAGATTAGATCTAATTAATAAAAAAACAAAACCACATTACTACCAATTAAGATTTTAAAATATTTAATAATGTAGAACATTGTGTGTCAACTTTTTACTTCACATATGTTATTTTTTAATTTATGTATATATATATATATATATATATATATATATATATATATAAAATATTTTTAATTATGTATGCATACTTCCATACAAAAGAGTAGAATAGTTATAACATATATTTAATATTAAATGTATATAAATCTAAAAATATAATAAAAACTATCTTTACGTAATTCTAGAAAAAATATATAACTTTCTACAATATATTTTTTTTTATTTCCAATTTCAATTTTTAATATAAATATTTACTATTTTGGTGCAAATTCTCTCAGTAATCATGTTTATAAAATATATAAAAAAATAACATAAGCAATTTAAAACAAGAAGCAATATTAAAAATATACATCCTTTATATTCATATATATATATTAGATCTACTAGAAAGTTCTGTCCGATAATGTCATCTCAAATTTCAAAGATGAGTCATTCTACAGAAATTAAATTCACAAATTATCATCACACTGAGAAGAGGTCATTAGTAACGAAGAAAAAATTATATTGTTCAGTAAATACTAATAAATTTATTGAAAATGTATTATTTTTTTTAATTCAAAAACGGACAGAACTTTCCGGTAGATCTAATATATATATATATATATATATATATAATATATATATATATATATATATATATATATATATATATATGTATGTATGTATGTATGTATGCATGTGTGTGTGTATGTATGTATATGTAAGCACAATTGTATGCAAATTATTTATTTAAATTTATGATATTCACATATAATAGAATGAAACTAATTTAATATGAAAAAAATAAAATGAACACTAATGAACTAAAATATTACTATACCAACCAATGTTTTCTATTTATTTCATATGCTAAAACTGTTTAATCAATATATCCTAGTTACAGTAATATACATTTAACACTGTGAACTATTGAAAACAATTAATTAGAATTAAAGTGACAAAAATGTTATGGGGTGTAAGTCCTGCTCTAGATTTTCAAAGTGAAATAATACAGGAAAATATTAAAAAAGAAATAAATATTTTATTAATAGGATCTGCAGATCCTAGACATGTTCTAAAAACAATTGCAAAGTCTTACAAATATGAAAAAAAGTTTCTTAATTTTTACATAATTGAACCATTTCTCGAACAAATAGGACGACAACTTATTTTATGCAGTACTGCTTTGGAACAACCAAAACAATTAGGACTTTTTGAAAAAACTCGTACTTACATGGAATTATATGGAAATACAATAATAAGGTCAACTGTATTTGAATATCTTCAAAATAAATCATATCAACTACTAAATTGCATAACAGATTCAGTTATAAGTAAAAAATATATACCTATTTTCAAACTCGATAAATTAAAATATAAAGAAAGAGATTATTTAGAAAATTTATTTAAATTTTGGTGTCGACCAAATACAACATTTAATATCGCAGATCAATGGGACAAACGTTTACGTCGATTCTTAGGAATAAGATATGATTCAAGAAAAGGAGTTTTTGATTGGGATTATCATATGCGATTAAGGCATTTAAATAAACAAATTTCTGTACAGGAATATACTGAATGGCGTTCTACAGGAATTGCCTTTAGATGGTTAGAAACCGATGGATCAAAACCAAATTTAACTTTTGCTGCAGGTATAGTTCCTTTCGGTGAAACATTTACACACCAAGGATACTTGGGCGATATTGTGACTGGACCGTTCATTGGTTACGGAACAGAATGCGAAAATCTTACTTCACTAAATAATCATAGTAAAATGAATGCTACAGAAATCACAGAATTTAATCTCATGCAAACTTTTAATGAATTAATATTTAAAAAAACATATACACCTAATTTTTCAGTATTTAACAAACATGTAAATAAAGTAGAAGAAATTAAAACAATGCCAATCATTGATATTTCTAATGCAACTATTACATATTTATCTTTCTCTGATGTTTCCACCTTACATCTTAAAAATTATTTTAAACATTTTTTCGATCTTATCTATATTAGTCACGATTTATATGAAAAACTTGATTTAAACATGCCGGAATTAGTACAAGACAATGCTATTATCATAATTGAAACTAACAAATTTAAAATTAACTTAAAGAAAGAGCATAACGATGAAATTAAAATAATTCAAAAAATATCTGAAAAATTTAACTTCTACCTAGAAACCTTTAATCCAACAGATAATTTTGCAAAAATGAAGGTAAAAAAAAACTAACATACTTTATATGTATTTTATTACATAAATAAACGCTTCATAAATTTACAATCTCTCGTTTTTCAACTGTCTTTAATAATTTTTTCTTCATTCTCTTTATTTTTAACGGATTTTTAATAACTTGAACTATTTCAGACTTTTTACGATTTTCTTCTTGGCGTAATAAATTCATACGTCGTCTTTCTTTCTTGTCTTGTTTTTCTTTTTCTTTGACTTCTAAAATTGCTTTTGAAGCTTCTTTTACTCGTTTTAAATCCTGTCGTAATTTTTGTTTCTTTAAAAATGAACTTTGAAGACCAGGCGTTTTAATTACTGATCTACACCTTTAAAAATTTTAAATTAATTTGTATTAAAAAAATCAAACATTTAATATTTACCGAGATTTTTGAGTTTTCCAAACTTTACCAGACTTTGGTTTTCCTTTGATGATTTTTTTCATTTCTGATTTATTTTTTTCGTTAATTCCTTTATTATTATTTTTTTCGTTAATTTCTTTATTTTTATTTTTCATGCTGATTTTATACTTAAATACCTTAATAAAACTTATACTCCAAACAAATGTTTGTATATCATAAATTAAACTTTCACAATATTTGAAAGTTAACCTAAATATCAGTATATAAATATGTATTGCCAACTTACTGATATTAACATATGATATTGGTAAAAAAATAGACCACTTTTTTAGCTATTTAAAATGCATTTAGGAATAATAAATAAAGAAATCACATATAATTTTGTTTAAATATAGATTTCATTTTCTTTTTTGTTCTCTTATACTACGCAAACAATCAGCTATATTATTATCTATAATAACATGTGAAGCGTGTTTACATTTCATTTATGATATAAGAATGCACATTTATAATGCGTAGTTGTATGTTTAGGAGAATGTGTGTGTGAATGTATGTATGTGTGCATATATTATATATATATATATATATATATATATATGCACACACACACACACACACACACTCGTGTATAAAAATTCCCATACACATGCATACATAACGCCATATGCATTTGTATGCATTAAAATATTTGTAACTGTGTTTGTACTTTTTCATAGATAAAGCTGCGCAATTGACATGCGCATCAAATATTTTATTAAGTACATCGCACGCTAGCCTCGCCATCTCTGATTCCAAGTTACAGTCCATTGCAGCCATATTACAAGAACGCCCTCATAGGAGTAATTTGGAGTTATAAGGTATTAAATAAAAAATAAATATGTATTTTTCCCCAAATTATACTTCTAATTACAACTTATAATAAAAGCTTGAAAATTTTCGATTATAGAACTATATTTAGCTTAAAAATTACATTTATTATTGTCACACTATTAAATTCTGCAGCAAGCAACTTAACTTACAAGCTTCATGTTGATGACAGCGCCGACTGTGCTCGTTTCATGAATTTTGTGTTCATTAATGCCCCCTGTATTTTGATTTATGAAATTTGAGAAATGTCAAATTATTTTATTAATTTTATTAGTATTTCACGGATGTTTTCACTTTCAGTGTATATGAATTTTTATTTCAAAATTCATATGGCGTCCTTCAAAACGTCGCCATTATTCTTTACCGAATGTTTCATAATGTATTTCATGAATTGTATTTTTTTATTCAATTTTCCCTCAGTGAAGAGTGATGTTATTGTATGATCAACATAATTTTATTGCATGTGTGTGTAGTAAATTTCATAAATTTACTTACATTACTTGGCATTGAAAATCTAAATAATTTTTAATTACAGTTTTAAATTATTGTAGTCACTATGACTACACAATTTGCACCCAACCAGATAAAACTGGAGGGTGCAGATGATTCAAGTGAAAATGCTACAGAAATACAAACTTATTTAGAAACATTCAATAAAGAAATTGAAGGAGGAGATGGAACAGTTACTCACTTAACAGGTTATTAATCTTCTCTATTCATGCATTATTTAAAGTGTTTTGAATTGTAAAGAATAATTTAAACTTTATTAAAGTAAAACGAGATGATGGAGAAGATGATGGAGGAACATATTTTGTGGATCAATCAGGTCATTACTATTACCAAGCAAATGCAGATTCTCAGCCAGTTTTGGCTTTACGAGCACCTTCTCCTGGTGATGATGGTGTCATTGGATCTACAGATGATGGTGATGAAACTGAAGAATTTGTTATTCAACGAGAAGATATTGATGATGATGATGAAGCAGCATTAGACTCGAAGGTAAGAATTATATATATATATATATATATATATATATATATATATATATATATATATATATATGTTATGAAATTTATAAAACTAATTCAAAAATAAAATTCATTTTTTTTGTCAAAAACAGTAATATTAATTTTGTATATTTATATTTATTAGGGTAACTTACTTCATGAAAATGGTTCTAATCAAATGTTGATTAATTCTGGTGATGCTTTTCAAACAGTAACTATTGTACCTTCTGAAACAAGTCCGGGTGAAGTCAGTTATGTTTTGATTGTACAGCAACCAGATGATGAAGAAGCAGTTGATAAAATATCAGAAAATGCTGATGGAGATCAATCAGGATTAAATGTTTATGATTTTGATGAAAATGAAGAAGGTGGAATAATATATTCAGAAGCAGAAGATGATAAATCAAAAATTGTTAAATTATTACCTAGAAAATCTCAAACAGTCACTCAAGCCCATATGTGTAATTACTGTAATTATACAAGTCCTAAAAGGTATACATAAATATATTTGTGTGTATTTATATATGTATACATATATATATATATATATATATATATATATATATATATATATATATATATATATATAAATAATAAACATTATTAAACAAGAAAAATATCAACTATAAAAAAAAAACAGTTTAACTACCTAGTCTTAAAAACTAAATACATATTTTTATATTTTCATATATACATGCATGTGTGTGTTAACACATTGTATGCGAGAAACGTCTAAACACGTCTTTCACATATTATCACTAGAGCGTGGGGGCTAACAAAACACAGTTTTTACAAATTAGCGGTGTGGAGAACATGTAAACACGGGTATTTGACGAATTAAAAATTATGCAATATAATTTTATTTTTATAATTTTTCGAGCATATTTAAAAAAATCGCCCGCTTTTCGACATGGATTGGTGAAAAACGCCTACAAACAATGTGTTTATATATATATATATATACACACACACACACACACAAAATACACACACATACATATATATGGATGTACGTTCGTACACACACAGACAAACACACACACACTGCATGTAAATAAATAAATAGCTATTGATACAAAAAAAAAAGTAAATTTTGAATTATAAAATTTAATAAATCAATTTGATCACATATGTTGAAAACAGATAGAAAGCACTTATCATTATAGGTAATTTGTATATTATAAAATAACTTAGTGTTGTGTGTGCGTACACACACACATGCTAACACACACACTCACTCATGTACCTACATACATTTCACAATAATTCTTAACTTTGACGACATCTGTTAAAACCAATACATTATTTCAATTACTTATTAAAATATATGTAAGCAAATATGTACAGTATTAAAAACAAAAAATAGTATTTTATTTTATTAGTAATATTAAAAAGTTTTTTTTATTATTAATTTATTTTTATATATACATTTTAAGTATAAAAACAAATTTTGAAAATCGTATTATTTCTTACATGATTTTAAATTCACTCATATTTATCCTTAAAATTCTTAAAACAATGAATTCTTACCAATTTTTTGTCATAATTTTTTAAAAAATGTGTTTGTTCACTTATAATACAATGCCTTGTAACATTGTACAATTAGAAGTTCATGAAAATTAAACATATTGTTTATGAATATATAATTGTTATAACAAACTTATTTAAATTTTAGATATCTATTATCACGTCATATGAAAAGTCATTCAGAAGAAAGACCTCATAAATGTAGTGTATGTGAAAGAGGATTCAAAACATTAGCTTCACTTCAGAATCACGTAAATACACATACTGGTACAAAACCGCACCGCTGCAAATACTGTGAATCAGCTTTTACTACATCAGGTAAACATTTTTTTATTACAGATATTAATAAAATATTATTTCTTAATTAGTTGATAAGTGTGAAAAAACTAATTCAATAAATAAATATGAGAATGTTGTGTTATGTGTGTGTGTGTGTATGTGTATATATATATATATATATTTATATATATATATATATATATATATACACGCATACAAATATTTTAATATTTAGGTGAATTAGTACGACATGTACGATATAGACATACTCATGAAAAACCTCATAAATGCCATGAATGTGACTATGCAAGTGTTGAGTTGTCTAAATTGAAAAGACATATAAGGTGTCATACAGGAGAACGGCCGTATCAGGTAATTAAAATGTTAGTTTTATATGTAGTGTACAAACGCAAGTATATTTTTAATTTATTTTTTAGTGTCCTCATTGTACTTATGCAAGTCCAGACACGTTTAAATTAAAACGTCATCTAAGAATTCACACAGGGGAAAAACCATATGAATGTGATATATGTCATACCCGATTTACACAATCAAATTCATTGAAAGCACATAAACTTATCCATAATGGTGAGTAAATATACAGTATATTTTAAAATAATATATAATTAAATTTCCAATAAAATATAAACATATGAGAAAATATAATGAATTTTATAGCCACTATTTGTTTTAATTTTATAGCCACTAACTGTAGCAAAACTACTTGAACGCAAATGAATTACTTACTCCCAATACAAGTTTCATTGTTCATTTTAAATTAAATTTAATTCATGCAATGTGCTCTAAAGATAAAAACAGTAGATATTTTCAAGACAAATAGTACTTAATATAATTACTAACAAAACATGTCAATAGAAAGTAATATAAAAAGAGTAATTCTGTTTAGTGAAATTATTATTCTTGTTATTTGTTCAATCTTGGATTAATACCTGTTTAATTTATTTTACTTAGATATACCTAACAAGAAAGTATGAATATTTCATTTGCAGTTGGAGATAAACCAGTTTTTCCATGTGAATTATGTCCGACAACCTGTGGTCGCAAAACAGATTTACGAATTCATGTTCAGAAATTACACACATCTGACCGACCACTTAAATGTAAACGATGTGGTAAATCTTTTCCAGACAGATATAGTTATAAAGTTCACAACAAAACTCACGAAGGAGAAAAATGTTTTAAATGTGATTTATGTCCGTATGCCTCAATTTCGGCTCGCCATCTTGAGTCTCATATGTTAATACATACTGATCAAAAACCTTATCAATGTGATCAGTGTGATCAATCGTTCAGACAAAAACAATTATTAAAACGACATCAAAATTTATATCATAATCCATCATATGTCCCTCCACCTCCTAGGGAAAAAACACATGAATGTTCAGAATGTGGTCGTGCTTTTAGACATAAAGGCAATTTAATTAGACATATGGCTGTTCATGATCCAGATTCAAGTGTTCAAGAGAAACAACTAGCTTTAAAATTAGGCAGACAAAAAAAAATACAAATAATAGATGGGCAGCAAGTTGAAGTGATGCCTAGTCTTGGAAGTGATATGGAAGATGAAGATACAGATGGAGAAGTAATGGCTGTAGAAGGATCAGATGGACAACAGTATGTTGTATTAGAAGTTATTCAATTGGGTGATGAAGATGGGGAAGAAGGAGGAGGAGATACATTGCTTGAACCAGGACATATTTTACCTAATAGTGGTAAGTTTTTTATTTAAGGTTTTCTATTTTATATATATACCAGGAGGTTCAGCACCCTACATGCTTTGCTCGTTGACCCCCGAACTTACTTTTGTTTAACAATGTAAATAAGTTATAAAAAATAAAACGTTTAAAAAGTTATGTTTAAGCTTTTGAGTACATGGTATTTATTATAGATTTGTGGCCTGATGTGTATTTAATTCTAATGCCAATACAATTAAAATTTGTTTTGTCTGAAATGTCTGCCTGAAAATCTATCTCTTTTCCATTTTTTTGTAATTTTAATATGTCAGAAAATTTGTATGTCTGTAATTCTCAAAAAACTTCGGAAAAATTTGAAAACGAAATTTCTCTATTTCTATAAATGTATATGTAAAATAGTTCCATCTCAAAATGAATATCAATACTCACACTACACCAAACGTGAACGATTACCTCTAAAGATTAACGATTTTAATTGTGGAATGATGTGAACATTTCAATACACTCCACAATTGCAATCTTTAATCTTTGGAGGTTATATATATATATATATATATATATATATATATATATATATATATATATATATATATATATATATAATATGCTATTTAAAGATATTCTGTTATATGGATAACCATTTTTTTATAGATATTAATGAAGAAGCTGTATTGGCAGCTTTACAACAGGGTCAGAGATTAGGATCTCATAAAGTGTCGATAGATGAAAAGAAATTTGATACTGATAAAGACATGGAAACTTGTTTTGGCTTTGATGTTAGTAATATATACATTTATACGTTTACACTGCATTCACACACAAATATATATATATATATATTTGGAAGTTGTTTATGCATAACTTATTCATAATTTAATTATTATAGGAAGAAGGAGATAATGAAGAAATGGAAGAAAAGCATACCATAAAATTACTTGAATCAATGGATGAAAATGATGAATCATAACTGCTCAATTCTACAAATTGTTTTTTTATGTTAAAAATGTTATCTTAGTAATTATTTTTTTAAACATAGAAAATAAATGCACTCAGTTATATTTTTTAGTTTACCCCTGAGTGAATAAAATGAAGTATAAATATCTACCCATTCATTTCTATGAAATGAATGTTATATTGGTGGCCTGTCATTGTATTATATTCCCAATTTCCAAGTTGTTTATTTCTGTTATGTTACATAATGTTTTTCAATAAAATTAAGTACCATAATAATGGTTTATTTTCAGTTTTATTTTTAGACAATATAAAAACATATAAAACAGCAGTGAAATTGGTCAAGTGTAAAATATTAAGTGGAAAAAATGAAGTAAATCTGTTTAAAGCAGACATTTCAATAATTTAATTTTTTATAATTTTAAAACTACTTAAAAATAAAAGTTTTAATTTATACATAATTAACATTTAATAAAATAGAATATAACAATAAAAAATATTTTAAGGTAACAATTTATTAAATTTTCAATCATGTAATTGTATTTTTAATATTTTATACATACAATATTTTTTTGAATATTGCGTAATATAATGAACGTTAAAATATATTTTATTTTAGTAGTAAAAAGAAACAATTCTACATTTTTCCTAATTTATTATTAAAATATAGTTGCAAATTAAACATTTTTATTTTAATGAATAATTAAAATTCATTGTGAGATAAACACAATAAAAATTTGTGAGAACAACTAATATGAATTAATTGGTGAATTCCGTTGCAAACCTAATATTCTTATTTGTCAATATTCTTTTCTATATGACAATAAAAGTATATCTAGAAATTTTTTTGCTAATTGATATAATACCAAAAATTACTACATTTACAACTATACAAAGACTAGCTCTGTCAGGTCATTTTTCAAGTGCATTGTTATAAAACTTAGTGTCTAATTTGTAAAAATAATACTTATAATACCTACTTTTACAACATTGTATAAAAAACGCTACTTTTTTTTAAAAAAAAAAAGAAAGAAATATTTGCAAGACGCAATTATTCCAACTTCATAAATGAAAACGTTAAATCAGCTGTTCAAATGTACTGTCAAAATATTAATGTTATTTGCATTATTTGTTTAAAAAAATAAAAATATATTGTGATTTTATTACTTTATAAACATAATGAGTAACACGACGAATGTAGGAATCACTAATAACTTCAAAGTTGTGCTATTAGGTGAAGGATGTGTAGGAAAAACGTCACTTGTTTTAAGATATGTGGAAGATAAATTTAACGATAAACATATTTCTACTATGCAAGTATGCATTTTCACACATTATGTAATAAGTAAACCAATTTATTATTTCTTAGAATATAATTAAGCAGCCTTTTTTATCTAATTATTAATTTAGTTCAATCAGTTAATTTGAGTTCATATGTAATGTTTATCAATAAATGATGTAACTATAAGTCATGAAAACGCGTTGAAAAAATATTTTTATAATGAACAATTAAGTAATTTTTCTAAATCGTAGTAAACATGTAGCTAATTAAAATTATTATTTAACTGCAAATCAAATAAGATGTGTTTTTTGAATTTCACAGGTTTCGTATTTTATCTATTTACCCAACTTAACATATAATAGATACATTTTATGAATAATTATATCGAAAAACAAATTGTATTATTTTGATATTATATTACTATTGTGTAATTCGTTCCAAACAAATATTGTTTTATTTATCAGTAGACTTAAAAAGAAATGTTATTGTAAATTACTCGAAATGTTTGTGATTACTAAATTTATTTCTTTTATAAAATGTAACAATAATCAAATCCTATACAGGACAAATATATTATGTAGAACTGTTGTGAACAGTATTATTACAGTTATTAAATTAATGTAATTACAAAATTAAATAAAATTTTCAATTTGAGCTGAGCTTAAAATAATAAATTGACAATTTTTTCTATTTACTACATTTATCTGTTTGTAAATGATATTTAATTTATAATCTTGAATATTTTAGGCTTCATTTTTGAATAAGAAATTAAATATTAACGGTCAACGAATAAATCTGTCGATATGGGATACAGCAGGACAAGAAACATTTCATGCTCTTGGACCAATATATTATCGTTCATCTAACGGAGCAGTATTAGTATATGATATCACAGATGAAAATTCATTTCAAAGAGTAAAAAATTGGGTAAAAGAATTAAGAAAAATGCTCGGTACTGAAATTTGTCTTGTAATTGTTGGAAATAAAATTGATTTAGAAAAAGATCGCAATGTCCCGATTGAAGAAGCAGTACAGTAAGAATAAAAATAACATTTTCTCTATCATAATATAATTTTAACAAATCCAATATAAAGCCATTTTCTGTGTAATTTTAGAAATTAAAATTAGATATAAAATAAGAAAAGTAAATAATGTAATTTTTATTGATAATGTGCCTTTTTCTGTTATAATTTGACTAATGAATAGTTATGGTAATTATTTTTTTATTATAATTATCTAAATTTTTTAATCAGTTTTTACAACTGTATGCAATAAAAATATCTTTATAATTAATATTCTTTACTTATAATTTATCAGGTATTTTGTTACTTTTTCATTTAAATATAGATAATTAAACATCTGCCAAATATAATACATATGTATGGACATAATTTTTTCCCCTATAAATTTATAGATATGCTGAAAAAGTTGGTGCTGTACATTATCAAACTTCAGCAAAACTAAATCAAGGAATTGAAGAAATGTTTATAAGTTTAGTAAAACAAATGCTACAAAGAGCATCTGATAATACTATGAATACTAATCTCAGTCAGAATTCATTACACAGAGGTCAAGTTTTAATTTCTGATGACGATATGTTGCCAGGAACAACAAAATCGTGTTGTTCAAGTGGATAGAATTTACAAGTACATTATTCAAGTTACTATTCAATGTATAAATTAACATATTGATTTTTTTTTAATAAATTATTAATTTAAAATTAAAATTAGTAAAATAATATTTTCACAACTATAAATATAAGACTTGTTATTTTTATTGCTAAAATATCTGATTTATTAATAACAGCTGTCTGTAAGTATGTATATGTGTGTGTGTGTGTAATGTGTGTATGTGTATGTATATATATATATATATGAAATTTCACATACATTTGTAATTAATTTTTTTAGGAAAATGAAGTGGCATATTTATTAGTGTTATGCTAATTATAATAATTTTATTTAATGGCTGTATGAAATAAATAATTAATTTAAAGAAATCTATTTGTTAATAACTATTTTCGCTATAAACTGATTTTACAGTTACATTTATTTATATATATAGGGTCATCCAAATGTGATACCTAGATTTGTGTTTTATGAAAAAGAAATATGGGTATAGGGAAACGTGTAGAGTTACTTTTTAATAAAACACAAATCTAAGCGTCATATTTCGATGACCCATGTATGTATGTTTGTATATAATTTCTATAAATACCCATAAAATATAAAATTATTACACTTTAAAATGTAATTTAAATTTAGTTGTATGATTCTATTAGTATATTGACATATTTGTCATCTATTTCGTTTTAAAAATCCTTGCCACAATAATATTTTTTTACAAATTAAAAAAAAAAAAAATAGAAATATATAATGTCCTAAAAATTAATCAGAAACAAATAAGGAATTACATATAAATTTAAAAAATAACATTGAATCTGTAATAAAAGAAAATCTGTTTTATTGTCAAATGCCATAAAGTTTTACATATTATAGAAACATTTACAATATTAAAAGAAAACTTGCATTAACAATTATAATGAAATTAAATATTTATAAAAAAAGATATATAACTTATATACACTTACACCTTGGATTACTGATAAAGGTATGTGTGTGTGTGTGAGTGAGTGAATGAGTGAGAGGTGTGAATGATGTGTGTTTGTATATGTGTATATATATATATATAGTAATACCTCGCATAGTCCGGCTTCGATTAGTCCGATTTCACTATAGTTAGGTTTGAAATTTCACAAAAAAAAATTTTTATTTGAAAAAATCACAAAAAATTAATACATAAAATTATTTTTATACGCAAATTTTCAAGTTTTCCCCTTAATTATGAAAACATAATAAAAAAGAAAACCGAAATGGCATATGCACATTATGCGCAACGCATGTGCAATTCTAGTTTTGTGGTCTTTTTTTCTTTTTCTATTAATTTTCGATTCTCTACTCTAGAATAAAGTCGATTTTTTGATAATTAAATTTTAATAACCCATATGAAAATGAATGTATAAACCCCTGATTTTGTTTTGTTGATACATACAAACATTTGAATATATTACCCCCGTTTTATTTACTGAAAAACAGGGAAAGAAATTGTTAGGAACCAATTAACGTTTTTTGTATTTAGTTAATGTTTCGATTAGTCCGGTTTCAAATAGTCCAGTTAATCAGTGGAACCGATTAGCTGGACTATGTGATATATTCCTGTATATATATTTAATGTTCATCCACCGCGTCAAAGAACCTAATCAAAAAAAAAGTTGAGCGACTCACGTGTTGAACATTAACACGAAATTAAATAATTCTGAAGACGAGACATTGATAAAAAGGACGAAACAACGGTAGGTACACAAACATCAAAAGAAAAAGCGAAATTCCAAAAGAGAACGTCAAGTTTAAAGTCAAAAATCCGGTTGTTGAAACAACAAATCATCATCGAGATGAGTTCATCACGACAAAAAATTCCAGTGATAGAGAAACTTAAGGGGCGCGAGAATTATCCGACTTGGAAATTCGCTATGCAGGCGTACTTGAAACATAAGGACATATGGGGATTGGGCTATTGGCAACTTTAAGATTCTTATGCTGACTGACAGAGGAATAGACGAGGTTATAACTAAGGGAGTTTTATACTCACCAGAGAGTGTCGCCAATCTCTTATCAGTCAGCAAGATAGTCAATAAAGAATTCTCTGTCACGTACTCACCAGGAGATTGTTTTATCAGCAATGACCAAAAAACTCGGATTGCAACGATGTCAGAAGAATGACACTGGAAACTCATCGATTTGCCGGAAAAAAATAAAGCACTCGACTCCAAATGGGTACTCAAAATAAAACTGACTTAACAGGGCAGGTGGAGCATTACAACGCGAGGCTCGTTATCAAAAGCTGTAAGCAGATCGATAACATTGGCTACAACAAGACATTCTTCTCAATTTTACGATACACTTCAATTCATTTCCTGTGTGCCTTTGCAGCAAAATATGATCTTTCCATAGACCATATGAATGTGACAGTATAGCGTATTTGTACAGCAACGAAGATGAAGACATTTATGTAAAACCACTAAGAGAAATTATCGGACCTGGAGAAGAAAATAAAATTTGGCGGCTCCAGAAAGCAATGTATAGCTTAAAGCAGAGCGGTTGCGCTTGGAATATGAAACTACACAAGACACTGACGAGTATGGGATTCACAAGATCACAAACTGATCTTTGTCTATTTCAAGAAGAGTGAAAAAAGCATTGTTATCATCACCATATACACAGACGATCTGCTCATATTGTCCAATAACGAAGAAAAATGTTTCTTGAGAAACAAATTGTCAGTGACTTTTCATATGAAGAGCCTCGGAGAAGCAAAGTTTCTGCTCGATATGACCAGGCCCGCCCCAAGGGGATCGGCCGTCCCCATTCCCAAATTGCACTTTTTCCATGACAGACTATTGAATAATATTTATTAACTTCAAGGGAAAGGATAATCAAAATTTTCAGAGAAATGTGTTAGAAATACAATGATAGTATGTGTTTGCATTCAAAAATGATCTCTCAGTAATATATAGTTAAACGCTATAATCAAGTAACACCGTACAGATCAAAATATTACATAAGGGCTGATGTGGCTAGACAAATTTAAAAAATGTGTTGTTTCACATATCTAAAAATTAAAGGTAACCCAGTGTTTTTCTTGGAATCGGCCGCCCGTGTTCATTGCACATATAGAAGGTGTGCTACTGCGTGGATGCTGATGCGTGGATGTGTTCTGTGTAATCATTCAAGTTATTTTATTTCTAAATGTAATTAAAAACAATATTATTTATAACAAGAGATACATTTTATGATTAATATAATTTTTTATAACATTTACAAGAGAAAATTTATTTTAAAATTACCAATTTTCATTCACATATTCAAAATAGAAAATTTCAAACATGAGTATTATTTAACTCTGTATTATTTACAAACAATATTTTGTATTGAATTATTACCTAGTTGAAAAGTACTGACTAAATTAATTAATTCACATGTAATTTTAGTTTACTAAGAGGAATGTATCTGCACTAAACTATAATTATACAAACAAAAAATAAGTATAATACTATTTATTAGATTTAAGTACAATATTTTTAATGTCTTTATTATGCCATTTATTCGTATTTTATATTCATTTGCATTAACAATTTAAATATATTAAAGATGATGTAATAAATATCACCATCTTCATAAATCACTAATGTGAATACAACAAATCTACAAACATTTTACATAATTTTCAACAGTTAATTATCTTCACTCTTTTTAATATAATAAAAAAATACGCTTTATCTTTTTACTATTAATATTAATCAATGCTTACGTACGATAATAAATTAATTTTCATTTTTACCACAAGTATTTTACCTAATGAATTCGAGTAATTAACAATGGACAATAATTTCTTCGAGTTAAACTACAAATTTGAAATACTTAAAAATTATAAATATAATGCTAATTCAAAATGGATTTATCTATATGACATCAAAATATTTTTTAGATTTTTCAATGAAATTAAGAATTTAATTATATATAATTGTAATGTCAATTTCAAAAATTAAAATGTCATTTTAATTAATAAAACAGGTTGAATATTTAACCAATGAAATAACATATTTCTACATTATCTTCATGTGCTAAAATAAGTTTCTTTTTCCAATAAAATTTAAAATAAAAGAAATATTTTCCAAAATATATTGAAAATTATAATGAACTCACCAAAGTTTTAATGAAGTTATTTATAGTAATTACAAACTTCCCATCATTATTAGATTAACCTACACCAAAGTCAGTACAATTGTTTTTCATTAAACCAGTCTTTTAATTAAAATTAGAGAAAAATGTATTTAAATCAATTAAAAGTTTTTATGTAACAATTATATATTAGTTTGTTTTTTTTGATACTTTATTAATAAGTTTCCTAAATGATGCAGTCCATTTTGTTCTTTGAAGTTTCACAGAATCTACTTCATCCAATACTGATTTCTCTTCTTTAATTATACTACGACTTGTTTTTGTTTCCCCGTACAATTCTGAAGAAAAGCCTGAATCACTGCTAAAAGCTCTACTTGTAGATGGTGGAGGAGGTAATGATTGTGGAAGTAATACAGGGCAATCTGCTAAATTGTATTCATCGATATTTCCACTATCACTACTAGAATCTGAAGTAACTTCATCAATAAAAGATATTGCTAAATCACCCAGATGAAAACTAGAACTAGGACTAGCAGAACCAAAGTCTCTATTTCTATGAAATGAATATTCACTTGTAGAAGTACATGTAGAAACAACTGGCGATGAAGCTGCAAAATAAACTGAACATCCAGATAAACTTTCTACTTCATCATGAGGACTTGTATTTGATACAATGCCTGCTGATGGCTTAATCCAGTTTTTAAGATCTTGAAGAGGAGTTTGAAGACATGCAAATAATTTTCGACTAAAATACAAACAGTATTTAATTTTAATTCCAATGTAAACACAACGAAACAGTTACCTATAATATACATGCATATAAATATAGATTCGAACATTTTTACCAAACAAATGTATATAACTATGTAAAATTATCACACTTATATGAATTCAAATAATTACTTACTCGTTTATTTTTTGCGAATGTTCCGCTGGTACTGGCGCAACGGCTCCAAATGTTGTTCTTGTATACGCGCAAACTGAACATTTGCGTCTGTGACAAGTAGCTATGTGCCGCATTCCTTTTTTGAATTGAGAACTAAGAGATACACTTTGACGTGCAATTAATTTCAATTCTATTATCTATAAAATGAGTACGAATAAATCTATAATCACTAACTATAATTAATCAAATTATATTATTAACAATTAATTATTTACTCACTTCTTTCTCAAGGCTTTCAACATTCTGACTTATTTCCTTCTTTTGATTTGATAATTCACTAAGATATTGTCCAACACCACGACGTTCAGCTTTCAATGTTTCTTTTAAATGAATATTCTGTAAATAATTTTAAATTAAAAATTACAATTGCTATTTAATTTAATTCAATAAATATCTATGTAAAACGTTTAAATTGCATAAAACAAAAAAAATGTTTTCAGATACAATAGTAGCCTTAAATAATCCATTTTCAATACGGGAATACCTCTTATAGTGGGGCTAATCGGTTCCACTGATATGCCGGACTAGTTGAAACCGAACTAATCGAAACATTAACTAAATACAAAAAACGTTAATTGGTTCAAAACAATTTTTTTCCTGTTTTTCAGTAAATAAAACGAGGGTAATATATTCAAATGTTTGTATGTATCAACAAAACAAAATCAGGGGTTTATACATTCATTTTAAATTAAAATTTAATTATCAAAAATCAATTTTTCTCTAGAGTTACGAATCGAAAACTAATAGAAATAGAAAGATCACAAAACTAAAACTGCGCATGCGTTGTGTATAATGTGTGCACGCGCATAATTTTTTATTTTTTTTTTAAATTTCAAACCGATTATAGTGAAATCGTACTAATCAAAGCCGCATTATACGAGTTATTCATGTATTTAAAACTTACTTCATTTTCTAAAACATTTTTTTCTGCTGAAATTAATGTTATTTGTTGAATTATTTCAATTCTAGCTTTTTCAAGTCCTCTTCGAGTTGCTTCTGATTCCACAGCTTGCCATTGTAACTGTCAATTTAATGATTAATTAATAACATCAGAATTTAAATTAAGATAATTTGTTATGAACTTTTAATTATAAATATATATTATAGGAATGTAAATTAATTAAAATGTATAAAAAAAATATAGGTACACCAGTAAAAATAAAATAGAAATTGAAAATAATTAATTTTGGATATTATATATATATATATATATATATATATATATATAATCAACTGAGTAGTGTAGTGACTTGGATCACTGCTTATCATGTGGGAGATTGCATTCAATTACCAGTTGAGTTCCTCATTTTCGAGGCCTGAGCATGAGGCTAACAACCTCATCTTGTAAAAAAAAACTGTTGAAAAGCACTGACAAGAAAAGACTTTATTGAGCTGGCATTGTCAGAGAAGCCTAAGACTAAAATAATCGGTGGAGCCATTGATTATAATGATATACATATATATATATATATATATATATATATATATATATATATATATATATATATATATATATATATATATATATATGCACATATACATATTACATATGTATGTTTGTATAAATAAATTATATAAGAAAATATTTGATTTTAAAAATTTCTACAAATATTCACCTGCCGATATGCCTCATTCTTTTCCTTCTGCAATTTATCTTTCCATTCATCAAATTTTATTTTTTCAATTCGAAGCTGTAATCAAATAGAAATTATTCTTTACTTCAATTTACTAATTTATTTCCCTGTATTAATATATATTAGGTTGGCAAATATCTCCCTTCCGCCTTCTGGTCTTTTGAATTTCGCAGCTATGTACAAAAAAAAAAAAAGCGGAAGGGAGATACTTGCCAACCTAATATATATATATATATATATATATATATATATATATAAGGGTCGTTTGATAAGTATGGTAAAAAAGTAGGAAAAACTAAATTAAAAATTAATTAAATAAAATAATAAATAAATTTACCACATTTATCAAACGACCCTCGTATGTATATACATATATATATATATATATATATATATATATATATATATATATATATATATATATATATATATATATATATATACATATACACACACATAGTGATGTGGACAAAAATAGATGCAAGTCTGATATAAAAAGAAATCAATCAAAGTTGGGAATGCAATTAATATTCTCAAACTATTTTGCTTCTCAGCTGTTTGTCGTGTAATAAATGTTAATTTCGGGTTTTTACTAAAAAATGAAGATGGCTTGCTTTATATATACAAGTATATATATATATATATATATATATATATATATATATATATATATATATATATATATATATATATATATATATGACATTTTAATATACTTTAAGTAAAGAATTATAATATTTTTTCTTCAAAATATATTAGACTATGCAAATAAAATATTTAAATGAATAAAAGTTATCACGAATAATATTAACCTTTTCACAGTCTTCTTCTAATCGAACCACTCGCTCTAATTGATTGAATAATTCTGCTTCTTTTTCTGCCAATTCTGTATCACGAATTTGAAGACGTTTTTCAAGTTCTCGTTTTGCATTATTCAATTCATCACGTTCTGCCTAAAACGTAATATTATTTAAATAAAGCTTTTTGTATCTGACATATTTTACAGATAAATAAATAATGTATCAGTTTCATTTCATATTATAATACATAACATTTATACATATTTTCTTTTACTATAAAGAATAATAAAGCAACTATTAGTAAAACAATAATAACATTGAATTTATCATTATTTATTGGAAAATGTTCATAAATGTTACATATTTCATAACTTCCTAAATAACTATTAGTAAAAGATAAAATATATAAAGAAAAATTAATCACATCTATTACAAAACATATATACAATAGGATATTAGCAACTGACAAATGTGGATTAATAATCTTGTTGCTTTTATTTACATTTAAGTTATTTTTAAATCTTTTTATACACTGAATTATTACATGAATTGTTAAAACAGCACAATTTTTATAATATATATTTAACTAATATGAAATTAATAACTATATACAAAATGTATTTCAAATGCTAACTTTCATTGACATTATTAACATAAAACTTATACGAATAAGATACGAGTGAATGTATACACATATAAATCTTTTTAAACGAAAGAATGTGTATATTACACAAGAAGTAGTGTTTAGAGGTAATATAATCATATTATATTATAAAGCCTAAATAAAATGATCAAATGATATGATAATAGAAATATTTTATTGGAATGGTTCTCATAATATCGAATTTCAATAATAACGGCAATTAACCTTTCACACGGGAATAAACTTGTACAAACTATGAATTCATTAAAGCTTGTCGGAATTAGATTACAAGAAACTAATGTTTAAATTAATTAAAATTAACATCTAACTAATAAGTTATGTTTTAATCATATTATACATATACGCAGGCCCGCCCCAAGTACGAAAATATTTCGGCCGCCCCCATTCCCAAATTTCACTTTTTCCATAGCAGATTATTGAATGATATTTATTAACTTCGAGGGAAAGGATAATCGAAATTCTCGGAGAAATGTGTTAGAAATACAATGATGTGTATTCGAAAATGGTTTCTCAGTAATATGTAGTTAAACAGTATAATCAAGTAACACCGAACAGGTCAAAATATTAGATAAGGGCTGATGTGGCTAGACAAATTTAAAGAATGTGTTATTTCACATATCTAAAAATTAAAGATAATCCAGTGTTTTTCTTCTAATCGGCCGCCCCTAAAGCTCGGTCGCCCGTGTACATTGCACATATGGAAGAGGAGGGCCTGCACATACGTACATATATACAAGTATATATATATATATATATATATATATATATATATATATATATATATATATATATATATGAGCCGTTGATTTTGAAAGTGGGACAAGTCCATTTTGTGAAAAAAATAGTTAAAACTAATTCTTATTACAAACTAACATAAAATTTATGTTTTTAATCAATTCACAATAAATATCTTTTAATATCATCATAAATTTGTTATTAGTAATTTATTTCGTCAAAGATATTTATTGTGCGTTGATTTTAAAAAATTGAGGCAAGTCCACTCTAAATAACGACAGCGCGGGAGAAAATACAAACTATAAAAAAAAATATTAAAAGAAAATAAATAATAATAAAATATAAAAAAAAATAGAAGATACAGAGTTAGCCTCAAAAAACCCAGGGAAGTATTTGGCTTTTACTTTTGATTTGCAAAAAGCACTTCCGTACCATAAACTAACAGGTTCTATTGCATATTATAAACGAAACATGTATGTTTTGAATCAAGGTTTCCAAAATTTACATGACTATAGAGTTCATATGTATACCTGGGATGAAACAATTGCATCCGGATGATCACAAGAAGTAGCTTCTTGCTGTTTAAGACACCTACAAAATGTGACAACTCAAAAACACATTATCGCTTATAGTGATATGTGCACTAGCCAAAATAGAAACATAAAGTTGGCCTTAATGTGGATGACAATTGTAGCCACATCAGCCCTTATGTAATATTTTGACCTGTTCGCCGTTACTTTATTATAGTGTTTAACTACATATTACTGAGAGACCATTTTCGAATACACATCATTGTATTTCTAACACATTTCTCTGAGAATTTCGATTATCCTTTCCCTCGAAGTTAATAAATATCATTCAATAATCTGCTATGGAAAAAGTGAAATTTGGGAATGGGGGCGGCCGAAATATTTTTGACATCTATTGCAAAAATCCGACATAACTTTTCGACACCAATATGTTAGCCCTTTTAATATTTTCATGTTATATATATATATATATATATATATATATGTGTGTGTGTGTGTGTGTGTGTGTGTGTGTGTGTATGTGTATGAGTGGATATGTATGTATAAACCATACGATTGTTAATATACATACATACATAATATCATAAAGATTACAAATATATTACCTACTTTTTATCAACTACGCTACTTCCTATTTGCCAAAAAAGAACTGATTGTTATAAAAGTAGTACAGAAAAAATGTTAAACACAATGATACAATATTTCGATTCAACGCTGAGTTGTCAATGTCCTTGGCCTCGAATATTAATTTTTCTCACGACTTACATATTACCTACTGTGAAACTTACAACAATGTATCTCACGTTAAAAACTAGATGAAATAACTGATTATATTCGAAACTACTATTTTTGTATAATTATCTTGTACTAATTTATAATTTTAATACATTCGTGCCTCAGCCATTATAAAGAACTC
Organism: Neoneuromus ignobilis; assembly: GCA_029203775.1. Taxonomy (NCBI): domain Eukaryota; kingdom Metazoa; phylum Arthropoda; class Insecta; order Megaloptera; family Corydalidae; genus Neoneuromus; species Neoneuromus ignobilis. The sequence goes on from CP092090.1 coordinate 17,458,482, forward strand.
CTTTACCTTCACAAATTTATAATATCTGAATTATTCACTATGATTTATACTGTCAAAAATAATATTAAAAATTTACTCTTGTAATTATTATTCATTTACGAAAAAATAACCTTTTTAATCAAAAAATAAGAATTTAAATATAATTTGGCACTCTGATTATTTTATTTTTTGTAAAAGAATTATACCATAATATATATTAGTTTTAATAATCAATTTCAACTTTTTTCTACTTTACACATTTATTTTTATAGAGTACGTTTTATTCTGTTAAATTCAGGTTCATACAATGTGATTTTTTTATATTTAAATCAGATTATATGTATTTACAGTCTGAAAAGCATTTATTATAGGCATTAGTGTAAAGAATATTCCTCTACTAGCATCGAACTAGGTATTAATAAAGAAAAGACAATAAGTAATTATTAAATACTAATAAATGTTATGATATTGAAGTAGTTACTCCTTTTTTAAATGGTGAATACTAATAACTCATAAATGTATCTCTGACTTTAATAGATTTTATAACAATTAATAAAAGTTAAAACACGGAAAAATTTAACATATAAGAATCCAAAAAAATATAATTTTCAAGATAGATAATGTTAACCCTGAGTATATTTAACGTTACGATTGAACGTAATTTTCTAAAACAGTATCTACTTAAATAAGGCAATTTAATTTTATTTTAAATGATAAAAAATCAATGAATTCAAATATGGTTAATATTAGCAATTATGAAATCCACATTTAAACACGAATACTCATTTGTTTAATATGTAATTTCAATTAACTAATATTAAATAGAAACAACATATTTTATTCAAGTTTACAAAATCAATGTTAAAACGAATCAAATAACCGCACATTGTGGTTAATAATAACAGTTTTTACGTTTCCGTGCAATCATTTTTTTTACTGTTTTGAAATGAATGAATGTAGTATATTTTTTATTGAAGTGAAAGTTTATACAAAGATTTACATTATAATCGACAATGTTTAGAAGCAGGTCACAGTCCAATTAGAAACACAAATTACACTGTTGAATTTACTCCTTAGAAGGAAATCGTTTTTAAAATACAACCAACTAGTAGATTAGATCTACGTATGGAAACATAACATTATCCAACATAATATACAGTAACATAAAACATTTAAAAAGTAAATGCCATAATTCAATAGAAATTTTATTTTAGATATTATAAAGAAATGTAATTAATAACATAGAAACTATTAATATAATTTAATTTTTACACAACTATGTTAACAATTAAATACAATAAGATCAAATAACTATTTTTAACCTTTTTTTCACTTAAGTGTATTTCTTTAATAACTATCAAATATAAATAAGAACATAAAATGTTGTACAACTAAAAAAGACATACTCCACATACACATACGTATACAATACTACTATACATATATATATATATATATATGTATATATGCATGTATATAAATATATATATATATATATATATATATATATATGTATATATGCATGTATATAAATATATAAATAATGGGTCATTCAAATGTGATGCCTAGATTTGCATTTTATCAAAAAGAAACTATACATAAGTTTCTTTTTAATAAAACACAAATCTAGGTGTTCATTTGGATGACCCTAGAATTTTGTTTAAATATTTCTATAAAAGGTACATTGTATAACCATTTAAAATAATTTCAAAAATGAATTAATTAAAAATATCCACAGTTCATTTTTTTATTATTCTTTATGAAATACAAAAAAAACGAACATGTAAAAATATATTTATAAAATAAGAAAAAAAAACAGAACTTCAATAAATGTAAACAAAAACAAATTGAATCAAAATATTAATAATTTATTATAAATTAAATTTAGAAACATGTTAATACTATAATAGTAGTTGCTTGTACTAATAATATAGGGTTAACTTTATAGGGTGTACTTTTGCCATTTTTATTTGTATTTGCCGTTTTTATACATAAGAATTACTTTTTATTTGCCATAAAATAGATAAATATTTTAAGTATTGCACATATTAAATAAATATATTACACATACATACATATATATATATATATATATATATATATATATATATATATATATATATATATATATATATATATATATATATATATATATATATATATATATATATATATATATATATATATATATATATATATATATATATATATATATATCATCATATATATATATATATATATATACGAAATATACAATATAATGCTATATTTATTCATTGGTATTTATATATTCACCATATATGATATAGGCGGATTGGTATATATATGTATTATTCGGGGTATATATATATATATATATATATATATATATATATATATATATATATATATATATATATATATATATATATATATATATATATATATATATATATATATATATATATATATATATATATATATATATATATATATATATATATATATATATATATATATATATATATATATATATATATATATATATATATATATATATATATATATATATATATATATATATATATATATATATATATATATATATATATATATATATATATATATATATATATATATATATATATATATATATATATATATATATATATATATATATATATAATTCATTGACTGGATTTTTAACTGTCACGAAGATTAAAGAAAGTGTATGTTCTTTCAATCATTTTACACTTCCGTATGTATGCGTACTTAACTTCCGTAACTTCAATCTTTCATATATTTATTATCACAAAATAATAAATAAAATGTTCATGTACAATTAAACTTAATTACGTTTAATTCTAATTAAAAACAATTATTAAAAAATTAATAATAATTTATATTATGCAGTAAAAAAGTAGTGGTTAAAAATTCATAAAAATAACATTTATAAATTCCAATTAAATAATTACCCCAACTGATTTAGTGTCTCTCTCTCTCTCTCTTTATATATATATATATATATATATATATATATATATATATATACACACAATGTTCTCCAACAGTTAGCCGAAAAGAAAAAATAACATAAAAAATGAAAAATTGTGCAAAAAAATAAAAATATCTCCAAAGGAAACATTGTTTATTAAATCTTAACTAATAATAGTCATTTTGATAAGGAATTATAATCATGCTTTAAACGAATCATAAATTATACAAAAAGTACTTTTGTCTAGTGCCAAAAGTGAGTTGAAAATCACAAAGAAAATTATGTAAAAAAATAAACACTTTTTTTTAACTTTTAATATAAAAAAGCACTGGTAGGTAAACTAGACCACGTTTCCAAAATGTTGTTTTTAAATTGACTATTGTCATGTCTTGAATATGTAGGGATCCTGCGGTCCAATTCGTCCCACAAATGTTCAATAGGATTAAGGTTGAGTGACATCAATGACCATTCAAGTACATCTACTGTATTATTTATGAAAAATTCTTTAGTTTTTCTAACCGTATGCTTCGGATCGTCGTCCTGTTGAAAAATAAAAACTCGATCCAATCCCATTGTTTCAGCGGATTGATGTATTAATCTGCCCACACCATGACACCTTCCTCCTCTATGTTTTCCAGTTGGTTGTAGGAACTTGTTAATATAAGCATTATCACTGTTACTTCGCCAAACTGTTTGGAGTCAACGATTTCCAAGTATTTAAAACTTAGTCTTGTCGCTGAAAATTACTCGTTTCCACAAGTCCAGTGGTTTATTCACACATTTTTTAGCAAAATTAATTCTTCTTCTTTTATGGGTAAATGTCAATAAGAGTTTTTTCTGGCCACATAGTCCCTCATGGCATTAGAATGCTTATCATAAAATTTAACGTATCCAAGGATACAATTTATGAAATATTAACAAAAAAAAGATTTGCATTCAATTTATGTCGCACAAACTAACGGAAAACCAAGAGAAGGCACATGTTGACTACAAGGACATCATTAAAATAGCCAAAATAAATCACAAATTCTTGTAATTTATCGTTACTGTGGATGAGATTTAATTCAGGTACGATTCGGTAATAAAGTGTCAGGGAACAGTATGTGAAATCACTAGGCTCGCCGAAGGTGAGAAAATTAAGTTTTCAAAAGTTGCCAGTGAAGGTAATGATCATTTATTTTTACAATTCAAAAGGCATCATTTATGAAGATGGCACTATCACTGGATAGTACTTTTTAGATGTTATGGAGCGTTTGTGTCGGAGAATAGAAATAATTAGGTCAAAATATCGAAAACCGAGAAGCTAGTACTTGTTGCACGATAATGCACCACCTTACAATGCTGTTGCTGTAATCGAATTTTTGGACAAAAAAAACAAGTATCCGTCATCCAATATTCAGCATATTGGCCAAATTTGTTACTTTACGATTATTGAACGATGATAAAAGAAACGTTGTATGATAACGTTAAGCAATTCAATCCGCCGTAAAGAAGGTAATTTAAATCATTCCAAAAAACAGATTTATTAAAATACATCCATGCGTTGTTTTAGCGTATCCGAACGTTGTACTGATATAAAAGGAGTATATTTTGAATAAATATTTGGATTTTTAGCAAAATATAAAAGTTTTTTTTATTCATAGTTTCGTTCCTTTTTCATAAAACTGTACATATGAAATGAACTATATATATATATATATATATATATATATATATATATATATATATATATATATATATATATATATATATAAAAGTATATTTTTCATTGTCAAAAATTATTAAAAGTCAACAAAAGACAAGTAACAACTGATAATCAATAAAATGAATACTTAAACAAAATACTTAATATCTAATTGTCATTTTTTGTTTTGGAACTGTGGCTGCTTCACTTTAAAATCTAAGATTTTAACAGAAAGACTCTGACAATGATGGCGTTGCCATCAAAATGCATCAGCCGATATATTTATAAATAATAAGTGAACAATAAGTGATTATTGAACACTTTAAACTATTGTGGTGTTGGGGTTAAAATTCATTTGTATTAAATCTAATTTTTAATAAATAATATTATAGAAATACAATTATAATTACATAGATACTTAATGTAAAAAAAATTGACACACATTAATTTAAGATGGACCTAAATTACTTTACATTATTTATATTTATTAGTTTTTCAGTTAAAATTAAACAAAATTAAAATTTTGTACATGTTAATTATTATGTAATTTCTGTTATTGTTATTTTTGTAAAAAAAAAATTAAAAAAAATAACGGTATTTTTTAATTAAAATTGAGGTACAATACACCCGTGGTTACTTAAAATATAGTTTGGTATTCAGAAGGGAACTAAAAACTGAGATATGAATCTTGAAAATGAATTTAGAAGAAAGTTTAAATGAATGATTATAAGAGAGATGTTTATGTTAATAAAATATAAATATACATAATACACCTGGGATGATCATTTCTTTATTTCAATTTCGTTTAAAGGATGGAAAAATGATCTGCATTTTACCATTATCTTGCATTAATCTAAGACCTCAGTTGTGCCTTTTTAATTACTTACTCATTTTTTCAGTAAAGAAATAATATTTAAGGAAATAGTTCAGTAGTCGTATTGAGAACTAACTATGGCAACGATTTAACAAAACTTTTGCAAATGACATAAGTATCTGTTAAGATTATTTATCAACAATAATTTACCTTTACTTCATGATATTTTTCCTCCAGGTAATACGCCATATTCCTTGCTTCTTCATATTTTTGCGATAACTGAATATATTTTTCATAATGTTTTTTGAAAAGAACAAACCTGAAAAATGCATTATAATTTAAATACAAAAAAATACGTGCATACAAATATACATATAAATCTAACATAGATGTAAAAAGAGAATTTTCATACGTAAAGCCCAAATTATACACCTTTATGAAACTTCATAAATAAATTTGAGTTAATGTTTTCCAATATTTATTACATCATAGTAATTAAAAATAATTTATTAATTGTATGACTGGTCTAAACCGAACGGAAATAAAAAAAGGCTTCAGTACGGAAAATAAACATAATTATTATATTTAATTTATATTATGATAAAAATATAAAGCATTTGAAAATTAAATAAATACTGAATATTTATGAAACTTCAAAATGTTATAAAAAAATCTCTCAATTTTTAATTAATTACAAATATTTTAAGGGGTTATACGCAGTTAGAAATTTCAAAAAATCGATTTTTTTTGCATTTTCGGAATGCACATATATTTGAGTATATTCTCTGAAAATTTGAAGTAAATCCGATAAATATTTTCGGACATACACCTGAATTTGTAAATTTTTTTTAACTATGTGTAAACTACTTCCGAAACTTCAAACGCGTTTATCTCAAAACGGTGTTTTCATAGTCGGTGATCTCAATATCTCAGAAATGGCTGAACCGATCGGTCTCAAATTTTCACACAATCTTCTCAAATATATTTCTCAGGTATTGAACGAAGGAATAAGGTTTACAAAAATTATTACTATTTTTTTTAAACAATTTGGAGCGAAAATTTTAGTAAAAAACGATAAATTTTTTTCAAGTAGACGCCATTTTGTCAAAAATGAAAATTTTTATTATTCCTTCGTTCAATACCTGCATTAATCTATCCTTTAAAAGAATTGACCATATTTTTTGATTTCAAATAATCCAAACCGCCGATATGGAGATCACCGCCAAGCGCCTTTTTTTGGAGGTCGTTCGGGACATCGTCTGCAGGAGCGGTGCACTTCAATATTTTTTTATGATCGACATGTTATTTTATTCTTGAAAGTAGGATCTATTCAAATAACCATAATTTGTAATTGCAAAATAAATACTGTTTCTAAAAAAAATTCCTAAAAAAACGTCGTTTTTGCGCCTCGCAACTGCGTATAACCCCTTAAAGCACATCTATAACTCGGAAGGCACCAATTGATAAACACTGATTTAGGATATAGGTAAATATTAAAATGTGAAATTACATATCAGTCGACAATTCGATTACACAAAAATTATATATTTTCCGCTTCCCAAACATAGTAAAGTATTATACATACATGTAATGAATCCAAAAAACAAACATTACTCAAACATTATGTTGAAATAATAAAATAAAATAAGATTCAAAAACATTTAACAGAAGAAATTACTTTCTTTAATATAAATAACATTATTTAAACACTTATTATAGAAGAAAGTTAGAGTAATTATTTATTGTTTTTAAAAATCATCATGAATTACATTAATATATTAGACATTTTTAAACTATTAATATTCTTTACATGAATAGATATATAATTTATTTTACATTTAAGAACAGACCTTTAAGTTTATTATTGTATATTGCCATATATACGAGTATAGACATATATATATATATATATGGCAAATATATATATATATATATATATATATATAAAAATATATATATATATGCCAACCTAATATATATATATAAGTATTCCTTCTTTTTTTTTTTTTTTTTTTTTTTTGTACATAGCCGCGAAATTCAAAAGACCAGAAGGCGGAAGGGAGATATTTGCCAACCTAATATAATATATATATACTTTGTCCATATATACAGTCTATAGTCTGTACTATAGTGTCTTATTGAAATCAATTTATGATTTTGTAACGCTTTGGATGAAATTAACATTAAAAAATGAGATGAGAATAATATTAATAAATGACATAAATATTAATGATAGTTAAAAAGAACACCAACATTAAAACCGATTGCAGAAATGTTTTTTGATAGCATAAAATCTAATACTGAACGAATTAAACACAATTATTAAAAATGAAAACAAACGAGAAATGCCTATAATTATAATGTTCTTAAACTATTTCTTACTCTTAAACTACAATAAATACAATTAACATTAACAATGATAACTTCCATTTATAAAACATTTCACAAGATTAATTAGAGGAATTTTAAATGATTATTTTTTAATGTTTACCATTTACTTATTATTGATGTATTTCATTAGAACTGGTGTAATACTTATATTATCCTTAAGTAATTAGATGTTAACTCGAGTATCAATATGAAAATAACACGAGACCTGAAATATCTGAAGAAATTCAAATATGGACAAACAATGATCCAACGATAATTATTAGAAATGTACAATGTAACAATTTTATATGGAAATTAAAAAAAGAATAAGCACGTTGTACTTTATATTATATGATAAAAAAAATCTATACAAAAAAATTAATTAATTAATATTAATTTACTTTAGTTAATCATGACATAAAAGCATGCAAACATAAAATATGAAATTATTTCATCACTTTAAAATAGTAAATTGCAATTAAAAGCATTTAAAAAAATCTATATAAAGGCTATTATTAAGACAAACCCTCTATTTAAAAATAATTTTACTATTAATATTTAAAGGCTAATTAAAAATACATTGTTTACATCATTTTTCTCCAATTCTTTTCTTTTTCTTGCATATCATATTAGAAGACATTGAAAACTATGTATATCGGGATAATTCATTGATACTAAAGAAACATTTATGGAGGAACTGAACAAGAAAATAAAAATGTGATGGTGTAATTTGAAAGAAATTCGCATATTATGAAGTCAGATATTCTTCTATTGTATGTTTAAAAGGATTTTTTTTTCAATCAATGTGTCCTACCTATTCTCACCTATGGCAGTGAAATATGACTTGAATGCTAGAATAATTCAGTGGTTTCGAATAACGTAAAGAAACATGAAAATATGTGTATTGGAAACAACATGAAAAGATAAGAAGAGAAATGAATGAATCAGAGAAAACAAAAATTAAAAATGTTATGGCAAAAATTAAGTTTGAAATGAAAATGGGCCGGACATATAGTAAGAAAAAGGGACTACCGATGTATAAAGGAAGTTACTGATTGGGAACCTAAATATATAAAAAGGCCCAGGAAAAGGCCCATGGATAGATTGAACAGAGATAAGGAAATTTGTTGGAATGGAAAAAGAAGGCACTGGAGATCAGTCGAAGTGAACACTTTTAGGAGAGGTCTTCATCCAGAAGTAGACTGAAAGAGGCTTATGATGATGATAATGATATATAATATTGTAACGCTAAGCAATAATAGGTAGAAATATTATATCTTAAATGTTGACTGATTGTATCCTGCTATAGAAACACAATCCTTCGAAATCTGGATTCAATTTGAAAAAAATTAGCGTGAATCATAAAAAAACCTTTCTTTTCTAATTTATCATCTTATTATTGATCTATTATATTAATAACTATTTTTATCGATAAGACATTGCAAAAATAAGATAAAATATTGGGTTGAATCAAAAGTTCGTAACGTGTTTTAAATTTACTTTAATAGTGCTTTTTACGTAGTTCTAAATTTTTTTCATTTACTATATATGTGCCATTTTGTTGTATCACCTTTCGCCATATTTTAGGTAGATTCATTATTTCCCTCTTCTACAACTTGATGTCTTTTTCTGCTATAAAGTGCTCGAGGTAATTTTTGTAGTCTTCCATTAAACTGAAGTTTTTTTCTGTTAAGCAAATTCTATACCGACCGGGATAAATGGTGATCTCAGAGCGCTACGTCAGAGGAATATGGTGGATGGGGTAGAGCATCCCACCCAAGTTTCACCAATTTTTGTCGTGTCTATAAAGGCACATGTAATCTTGTGTTGTCCTGGTGGAAGATTACGCTCTTTCGATTTGTCAGTTCCAGACGCTTTTGGTCGATCACTGCCTTTAACCGATCAAGCTAAAAGCAGCACTTGTCCGAATTTAACATTTAGTTATGTGGAAGCAATTCGTAGTATAGAACACCCTTCCAATCCCACCAAATGCACAGCATTACATTTTTTGGATACAAACTGGCTTTTGGAGTAGTTAAAGTTTGTTTATTTCGTTTTGTCCAGGATCTTTTTCGATTGACATTGTTGTACACGATCCATTTCTCATCACTCGTAATAATCTGTTTTAAAAATAAGTCGCTATCATTGCGTTTCAAGAGCGTATCGCTGACAGAAATACGGTCCATCAAATGTTCTGTCAGATTATGTGAAACCAAAACATCATGGCGATTCACATAACATAGTGAGCTTAAATGCCTTACAACACTCATTTGAGATACTTGGAGTACCTATGCGATATCACGCGTCGTGTGATGTGGATTATTTTCAATTAAAATCGCAATTTGGTCATTATCGACAACCTCAGGTCTATCGCAGCGTTCTCTATCCTCTAGATCAAAATTACCATTTCTAAAGCGGACGAACCACTTGCGAACAATGCTTTCCGCTACAGCATCATTTCCATAAACTGCACATACATATATTTTTTTATCGTTTGGGCAGCATTCTTCCCTTTTCGGAAATAAATTAACATGACACTGCGTAAGTGCAAGTTGTTTACATCCATTTTTAAGTTTCAAATTAACGTATCAAAAATCAATAAATCACTAAAAGATATGCACCAAAAAACGTGCACAAATGTCACCTGTCAAAATTATAAATAGCCAAACATATCAGATAAGAATAAGGTAAGCGGGGAATTACCTTTAGTGCTATCTATTAAAAACGCTACGTACTTTTTTTCAACCCAATATATCTCTAAAGATCTCTTTTTGATAATTAAATAGAACAAATCCGACTAAATTACATTCAAAAAAAAATTTTTTTTTAAATTAACAAACTTTTTTTGGATGAATGAAAATTTAAATTATACTTTGAAAAATATTAAGTATTAGTTCAAAGAAAAACTTGAAGAAAGATACTAAATGTAGAATTCTTATGAACTTTGCTAGGATAGGTAATAGATATCAAATTCACATAAATCCAATCAGAATTATAAAGGCCACAATTAGTATTGAAAGACCATTCAATAAATATTTCTAATTAAAAAAAAAATACAAATCAAAGGCATCTTATATATCATTACTTAAAATTAAAATAAACTGATAATGGATTAAATATATTAAAAACAATGCCTATAACGTTACAATCGAATTAGATATGTAAATCAAAACTTACAGAACGTCAAATATTACAGTAATCTGCTTACATTACAACTTCGCTTACAATATACATAAATGCCTTAAAGGTTGTTTAAACTTCTTAGTCTTTTTTTATTCTTTTATAAAGAGTTTCAATTTAATTATCATTTTTATATATTTATAGGAAAAATAAAAGAGCCAATTTTTGTAGGGCTGTTGTAAATATTAAATATGCACATAGGTGTGTGCATGCGTACGTGTATGTGTGTGTGAACGTATAATAGACATAAATATACCTGTAAAAATCATTTTCAGTAATCATATCTCTTATACTATCTTCAGGATCTAATACGTCATACGTCGAATTAAGTCCATAATACGAATTCTTCTTTAATGTTTTTGCACCATCATTTACTACTACTTTATCAAGAAAATTTCCTTGAGATTCACTGTCACTATGCACTTTAATTTTATTTGTTGATAATTGTGATATACCAGATCGATGAGATAATTCAGAACTATGCATAATAGGATTTGTATTTTGCAAAACCAAATCATCACTTTTACTATGTTTTAATTCTCCATTTAATTGTTCACAAGGTCTGCAATATCTAGCCACCGACGATGCAGACCCTGATCTACAACTATCCGTCAACAACGAATTTCTAGGATATGTCCCCCCACGACGGGGCGACAACAATAAATCAGTCATTATAAAATTACAAAAATGTAATCAATAAATATTTTTGAAGAAACTTACTGTACATCAATATGTTAAAATTTTTAACAATCCATACTATATTACTATTAATGCACAAAATTTAACTGGATTATTTAATAACACAATCACCTTTTAATCAATACACAACTTAGCAACATTGCAACCCTTTATTAAATACATCCTTTCTAACAAATAACAAAAACACAAGAACGATATACACTACACGCAGGTGCTTAAATCATCACACTGACACTTACGTATCACAGATTAATGCTTACGTACTATGTGGCAATGAATAAACAATACTTGTCTTTAACTGAATACATTCTAACCGAAAATGATGTATACATACAGTAAAAATTTCTGCCTGAGAGAAATACATTGCAAACTGAAAATTTAATTCATTGATTAAAAATTATTAGTTTATATGATTGATATTGACATTTTGATTATATACATACATATATATATATATATATATATATATATATATATATATATATATATATATATATATATATATATATATATATGTATATGTCATGTATATGTCATGTATATATGTCAACCAAATGTAACGCCTAGATTTGTGTTTTATTAAAAAGAAACATGTATATAGGAAAACATATGTATAGTTTCTTTTTAATAAAACACAAATTTAGGCGTCTCATTTGGATGACCTATATGTTTGTGTGTGTGTATATATATAGAGAGAGGGGTGGGGCAAGAAGGAAGTTGCAATGAAATAAAAATCTATATTTCTAATTATTATAAACAATAACAATATATTAACATCAACATATATATAAAATTTAATTATTATTTGTTTTGAACTTATGGCAAATTCACTTTCACACATTAATTATCACCCCATCACCACTAGATATTGTATAAGTGTATAATAATTATTATTTATTTGTTTATACGCTGATGTTCATTATGATATCTTCAGAACGCTGTATTGTAAAAAAAATTTATACGTTACGGTAGTGGAGTGAAAATTCATTTGTGTGAATTATAATTGAAACTTCATAGTTTATTTATTTCTAGTTTTTTTTTTAGGCATATAGTTAAATTTAATACCAATAATTATTATAGTTTCTAATTCTTAAATATTCGTCACGTTTTTAAATTAATTAATATGTTAAAATAAATGCTTAATATCATTGTTGTGAATTAGGATTTCTCTTAAAAATTTCTATAAAATCTTCGTAAACTATTGTTAACAGTTCAATAAAAAAGTATAATGTAAAAATTTAAATAATACGAAAATATTTCAATATTGTTAAGTAAATATTATAACTGTTTCTCAGAGAATAGACTAAACCATGACATGATGCTCGCAAAAGAGAGAACACTCCAAACGATAAATATTGGATTTGAGCTTAGGACTTATGTCACGATGATCATATTTGGTAGAAATGGTTTGAATTTAAATAAAGTTCTCATAAACATCATTTATGAAGAGGTTGAATTGGAGAACTTAAGATATTCAAAAAGCATAAGCTTTATACGAAAAGATAGTAGTGGTTAAATTAAATTGGATAAATGACACCGCCTTTACATTATGTAAAATAAATGATCTCATAGGTGTAATACTAATAAGTGATTAATTCAGTTGGAAAAGCCCATATATACGAGTTTATAGATGAGGCCAGCATGTTAAATCTTACCAAATACTTTTTCACTATCGAAAAAACAACTTTAAATCATTTATATCTAATATTCAAAACTTTCTTAATGTTCAATAAAAACTTATAACTCATTTATTTCGCTCAAATGCATTTAAATAGCCATATCGTCGTTATTAAAGCATTTGATATATTTTTTTTAGATCTTATTTTATAACTATAAATTTTAATTCTTCTATGATAATAATAGTATTAAAGCAATCGAAATAGACATTGAAAAAAAAATCATAACCAATATACGATTATTGAACACTTACGAAGTGTTTTAACGTTAGAAGTAATTAGTTTGTATTAAAACAATACTTTCTACATTTATATTAATTTCGTTAATAATAATAATATGCACATCACACACATAATATATATATATATATATATATATATATATATATATATATATATATATATATATAATAATGAATATATATATTCATACCAAATAATAATGAATTTATTTAAGCCAAAATATTTTTCGAACACTTGAGTATGTATAAATACAATATATATATATATATATATATATATATATATATATATATATATATATATATATATATATATATATATATATATATATATATATATATATATATATATTTGTGTGTGAATGTATGCATATAATTTTAAAAAATTAATATACAACAGTTTTTATTTTTAGCTAAATATTGTTAATATCTATTTAGTCTAATATGTATTGTTGTTGTGTACATTATACAATTGTCAATTGAGTAATTATTTAAAATGACTGTAAAATTGTGGAAATTTTGTGTTAAATCTCAGTTAATAAAAAATAATGTTAGCTATGTTCGTTTTGGTCATCATTTAAGAGGAAAAGCTCCAGGAATTGCAAAAAATTTGCAACAACGTTTAAAAGGTGTATTTAAGGTTATAAAAACATTTTCAATAAGTTTTAATAAGATTTATTTTTTAGAAATAAATAGTAAAGATCCTAATTTAACGTATCGTGTTGATATTGGATTTCCTCAGGCAAATATATCAAAATCAGAACAATTTCAGAAAAGAATTTCACATATAAAAAATCTAAGAAAAAATATAGATTTAGAAAAACAAGCAAGAAATAGAACCTGTATGTTTCCGTTATTTGCATTATAAATTTGGTAATGCATTCATATTTTTAATTTTTAGTAAACATAAATTTGGATGATGTTAAACTAGAATGGTCAAAAACAACTGGACCATATGCAATTCGAAAAATAGCTGATCATTTTGGTGTTTTTGAACATTTATATGGAAGTGCATATTTTACACCAAGAATATTTTTAAATATAAATTACACTGTAAATAATATTATCAAGTTTGTTAATTATGGAAATGTTATAAAACCAAAAGAAGCTGTTATAAAACCAATAGTTAAATTTGAAGCAGAACCTAATTCATTTTGGTCACTTATATTAACAAATCCTGATGGGCATTTTACACAAAGTAATCAAGAATATGTTCATTGGTTTATGTAAGAAAGTTTATTTACTCATATTAATTTCATTAAAATTATATATTATTTAATATAAAAATTTTGATTTGATTAAATAATTATTGATCTTTCATATTTGTATATTAATGTATATATACATATAGGTATAAATACTTTTTGTAAATTAAAGAAAAATTTAGTTTTATAATAAAATAATATTAAATCTAAAATTGAATTATCTCTCTGCTATCTAACAGTATTATTTTAGTTGGTATAATATACTTGTCGATAAATTATTGCCTGTTAACATTTTAACTTTTTAATTACATCAATAATAATGGTATTTGAAAAAAAATTATATATAAAAATTTCAGTTTGTGTAATTATTTATATATGTAATATAATAATTCATTTGATTATTTAATATGTTTTGAAAGTAAATAGTAACATTTTTGTTTACTATTAATACAGGGGAAATATACCTGGCAACAAAATGTCTGATGGAGAAACAATAATAGAATACCTACAACCATTTCCACCACGAGGAATAGGATTTCAAAGATTTATTTTCATTCTCTACAAACAAGAACACATATTGGATTTTTCATCTTTTAAAAAAGAGGGACATTGGTATAATTTCAGTTATTATAACATAAAAACTGTTTTTAATGATCATTCCTTTTTCTAGTTTAAATTTATCAGAAAGAACATTTTCAACACTTGATTTTTATCGACAGTTGCAAGATAGTATTACTCCCACAGGTTTAGCTTTTTTCCAGTCTTCGTGGGATTCATCATTAACAAGTTTTTATCATGAAATTTTAAGTAAGATATTTTTTAATTTAATATATATTCATTTGTTATTTAAATTGAAAATTGTAGAAATGAGAGAACCGCACTATGAATATGATTTTCCACCTCCTTATATTCGCCCTCAAGAATGGTTTCCGCTGAGAAAACCTTTCAACTTATATATGGATAAATACAGGGACCCAAAAAAAATTAATGAAGAATACCTTATAAAAAAATTAAAAAAAACTCATCCATTTAAAGGTCCTGAACCAGGAGTATTATTTCCTAATGCAGAGCCCTTTCCAAAAAATAATCCATCTTGGTTAAACACAGAAATTAAGAAAAATAGAATGAATTGGGGAAGAATCAATGATGTATAAAAAATTATGTGTATATATATTTTGTACTAATAAAAAATATTTGTTATCAAAGTTAATATTATCAGAAGTATAATTATACTGTGGTTAACACAAATAAATCATTCAACCCCAATGTTACAAGATTTTTTTAATAAATATTCTACACAAAAATATTATTTCTTATATAACTGAAAATATTTAACATATTTAAAAAAATGTTCATTAAAACAATATTTACATTCAAAACTGGTTATAATCATTCCATTAAAACATTGATTTTATACATATACAATATTCAATATAACAAAACTAATATATGATAGACTATATAAGTTCAATTAAATGCCAGTTTCAAAAATGATCTGGAGTATTACCTTTTTAAAAATATTAACATTTTTTTTACTCCTTACTCAAAAGTATCCGATATATCAGTTACAATAAATCCATTTGACATGTAACGTTCACTGGAATGCACTTTATTTTTCTTTTTCTTAACAAACTCTGACCCAGTACTAGGTATAAATTTAACATTCTTAATGCTACATTTTGATTTTTCTTCTTGAACTTTTTTCTGTGATTTATTTTGTACATTTTTAAAATTATTTTTTATTTTTCTTGATTTTGATAATTCATTATTTAAAGTTTGTGAACTTTCTTTTGAATGACACATTTTTTGTTTTTTGTTAGACTGTTTATCAAGATTATTTTCAATATGCCTTTTAAACCCATTTTTTTTCAAACTTTCTTTTTCTACATCCAAACTTTCAGATATTGTATCAATTTCAGTATTATCTGTTGTTTTTGGAATATTATTTGAAAATTTTACAAGTTTTGCTACAAAAAAACCATCCATGTTATGCATGTGTGGATAAAATCGTTTGGTTAACTTCATCGTTGGATGAAAACGATAATGTCTGTATTTTACAAAACCATCTACACCGAAATCAAGTCCTGTCGCAACCAGTTTCACATTCCTTTTTTTCAAAACATAATCTATTACCCATTCATTTTCCTCTGGTAATATTGAACAAGTTGAATATACTAAACAACCACCTGTAGACGATTTAGCATTTAAACAATCTATTGCCGCTAATAATAATTGCCTTTGCAAATTATAACAACGCTGAATATCTGTTTCATCTTTACTAGTTTTAACACTAGGATCTTTTGCAATAACACCAGTTCCAGAACAAGGAGCATCGAGAAGAACTCTATCAAATCCTTTAATAACAGATGGAAACTTGCGACCATCATAAGAACAAATGATAGAATTGACCACACCGAGTCTATGAAAATTACCGACAACAGCATTTAGTCGATCTTTATTTATATCGTTAGCAAATAAAACACCTGTATTCCGCATCAATGATGCAATGTGTGACGCTTTACCACCAGGGGCAGAACACATATCTAAAATTCGTTCATTTGGTTGTGGATCTAAAGCCATTACTGGTAATAAACTTGAAGCACCTTGTATAATATAATGTCCTGCTAAATACTCCGGTGTAGCTCCAATAGGCACAGTTGAAGAATACACTACAAGTCCTACTTTGGTCCAATTTCCAACTGGATCTAAGTTAACTCCACGGTTAATTAATGCATGTGCAAGTTCTCGTCGCCTAGTCTTTAGTCCATTTGTTCGGATAGTTACAGGTCTTTGAATTTCACTAGCTTCAAGAAATTGAATTAATTCATTTAAACTAAATAACTCCATTAACTTTTTCATAAGAAATTCATTGTAACTATAGTAAGTTGTTAAATCTTTTTGAAGAAGATCAATATATTCGGGACGAGATCTGCCTTTTGTTTTTAACTTATTAAAATTTGCTAGCACTGCAGTAACATCTTTGATTCGTTGTTGAATTTCAAGGAGATTTACTGATTGCTGTAATTCTTCTTCAGAAGGGAAAATAAATACTTCTTGATTGGCAATACTATCTTTAAATTCAGCTTCTGCAAGTTGACGTTCTACTTCCTCTTTTTTTTTTAAATGTTTATTTGCTTTTTCAATTGGTAACAAATCATCAGATTGATCAGCACTGTCATTACTACTATCATAATTTGTATCATGTTCATTATCAGTACTATTTGCACTAAACTGATCATCTTCATCTTCTACATTACTATCAAATTTACTTAATTTATCAAGGCAAACATCTTCATCTTTATCACATTTTTTATAAGTAATATTTTTCTTTTTAGTAATATGTGATTTTTCCAATACATTAGATATTTTTTTGGATAATTTTGGTTTCAACCATGATTTATTATCATCACTGAATTTTTTTGATTTATTATTGATTAATTCAAGTGAGTCATTCTCAACAGAATCTTTTTCATTTATTTCTGTTTCAACACCAATTTGATCATTTTTTTTTTGTTTGTTTTTTAATATACTTCTTTTTTCTTTTAATTCATTCTTTTTCTTTATGCGTTTATGTGCTCTTTGCTTTTGGCGACGGCTAAGTGTTTTATGTTCAGAATCGTTCCCTAAAATAACAATCAACATATATATATATATATATATATATATATATATATATATATATATATATATATATATATATATATATATATTTATATATATATATATATATATATATATATATATATATATATATATATAAAAAAACATTCTACCTAAAATATCTTTAGAAAATGTAGGATCTTTTTGTTTTTTGGCCTTTTTTCCTGGACCTTTTTTAATTTCATCGCCAATAAATCGTGCTTTTCTTCCCATATTTAATTTTGTTCACACTTTAGTATGCTTGAGGTTATGAAAATAACACGTGTTTAGTATTCAAATCGGATATTAAACTAAGTCGAAAAATACACAAAACCGTTATTGTTTCTGAATATAAAAATTATCAAGAAAATATACTTCAATTATTTTTTCCATTAAACTTTTTCATAAATACGGCATTAATTGTTTGCTGATACTTTTTTATATAAATAAAAATTTGTATAATTTTTAAAACAATTTTATCAATCACGTTAAAAAATTAACAAGACATATTTTAAACAAATATTTTAAAATAATTAAGACAGAAATTAATTTGAAATTATTTTTACATATTTAATGACAAAATCAATGAAATTCAATAAAAACGTAATTTTATAACTTATCATAGTCCGTAACCGTAGATAAAAATAAATAGATTTTAGCATTATTATCTACAAGCATTCAATTAGAAAACTACATTAATTTAAATATAACAGACTTAGACATTTTTAAATATATTTATATAAAATAATAGAAAACAAGTATATTGTATTAAATTAATTGTTGCAAATAAATTACAACTTATATTTGTATTCAAAATGCCTACTTGGAATCAAATTCAATCACAACTTAGGCATCCTTTAAATCCTGTTGTTTTTTTCGATGTAACTGTTGGAACAACAGTAAGTATTTAAAAAGTAAATTAAAATATTTTAAGAAATTAAAACGTATCATATTACTTTAGGAAATTGGACGCATGATATTTGAACTTTTCGCTGATGTAGTTCCTAAAACTAGTGAAAACTTTCGTCAATTTTGTACTGGAGAATATAAAAAGGATGGTGTATCAATAGGTTATAAAGGAGCAACATTTCACAGAGTAATAAAAGATTTTATGATTCAAGGTGGTGACTTTGTAAATGTAAGAATATATATACATACACAAATATATATACATACACACACATACATATATAATTCATAATATTATATTGCTTTTAGGGTGATGGTACTGGAGTAACAAGTATACATGGTGGAGGGACTTTTGCAGATGAAAATTTCAATTTAAAACATGATGCTCCAGGTTTGCTTTCAATGGCTAATAGTGGGAAAGACACTAATGGATGTCAGTTTTTTATAACTTGTGCAAAGTGTAATTTTTTGGATGGAAAACATGTTGTTTTTGGAAAAGTTATTGATGGACTTTTAGTCATGCGTAAAATAGAAAATGTTCCAACTGGACCTAACAATAAACCTAAAATACCTGTTACTATTTTACAGTGTGGTCAAATGTAATAATCATTAAACAAACCTAAGTCACATTTGGATAACCTTATATATTATGTACACTTAATAAATGTTTATACAAGTTAAAAATATATTTATGTAATAAATACAAACATTTTATGTTCATAAATTGTACAATTTGCTATTTTGTAAAAGTATTAAACTAACACTTTAACAATTATATGTTTTTTAACAATTACATGTAAAAATATAAGTATGTAATAAATATTTTAATTTGATTTAAATATAAAATATTAGTTATCTATTTGATAAATTTTCTGATAATTTTACACATTTAATACTTGCTTTTCCATATCTCTTTCCAGCTTCAATAATGAATGCATTTTCCATTTGATTTACAAGTTGATCAAAAAAAATATGTGCAAGTTTCGAATGAAGTAATGATTTAAATTCAAAAGATACATAAAAATCAATTATGCAAGAATGTTCATTACTTTTTAATCCAGGACTGAATCTCCACACAGTTTCTAAATGATTAAATAATTTTCCTTCTTTGGAAATTGCCTGAATGAAATGTGGCCTTACACAAGTCACATAAGAAATATAACTTTCTTGTATTGGTGGAAAACCTATTGCTAGCTGGGCTTTTTGATGATTCAAAGTTTTTGAGATTAATATAGACTTTTTACAAAATGGAATAAATTTATTATATTGCTCTACATCAAAAACTACATCAAACATTTGTTCCATAGAAAATCTAAAATAAATTTCAAAACAATATGAAAAAAATAAATATATAACAACAACCAGCAAGAACTTACCCTACTAATTTTCGATCACTAAACTCCTTTTTTTTCCTAAAATTAGAAAAACTAAATACATTTCTAACAGAAAAAAATGATTTTTTTGGAACATATTTTATAGCAGATAAAGAATATTTTTGTAAAATAATATACATTATTTATTTCTTCAGTTAATTAAGATGTCTTCTTAGTGTATGATTTTTATATCATTTCTATATCAAAGCCAGTACTGTGTAACATATTAAAAGATAAATAAAAGTGCTTTTAATTTCATACATAAAGGTAACTTACAAATACATGTGCATGTGAATATATATATATATATATATATATAAATGTATATATATATATATATATATATATATATATATATATATATATATATATATATATATATATATATATATATATATATATATATATATATATATATATATATATATATATATATATATATATATATATATATATATATATATATATATATATATATATATATATATATATATATATATATATATATATATATATATATATATATATATATATATATATATATATATATATATGTAGAGGTTATATTTCAAAATTAAATAAATTTCAAACACTCACTTTAAGATTTTTCATTTACATATTACATTTCTGAAAACAAGTTCTAAAAAAATTAATTCTTCAATTCAATTACTTAAACACATTTTATAATTAATGACACAATATGACATCTGACAGCTATTATTTACTTTCAGTTATCAAATACTAAATTAATAACCAATTTTAACTAATGTTTTATAGCAAATTAGAAAATTTTAATTATAGTTTTCTCTTAGGATTTAAATAAAATAGAATTATGAATTTGGTTTATAATAATGGTACAGATTTATAATACAAAATATTTGTATTTTTCTATTCAAATATAAATGACTACCATAAAAAAAAATGCTGTTGATAACAACCAAATTAAACCATATATATATTTATTTTTTAAATTTATGTTAAAGGTGAAACTTTTATTATTCATATATAAATAGTGTTAAAAAATATTCAATATTACATTAAAATTTTTAGGAAATGTACATTAAATATAATTTTATATTATCCATTTATCTAAGTAATAACTGTTATTAATACAACTTAACAATATACAATTTTTTTTTATAATAGTTACCTTATCTTTATATAATTAATTTTAACCTAAAATTATCGATTACATTCTTCACACACTAATTAAAAAAATATTAAAATAGATGAAAATTACTAATTCAAAGAAAAAAATAATTTCTTTAATAACAATTTTAAAGGCTGTGTGCAAATAAGTTTATATATATATATATATATGATGTATAATAAAAAAAATATTTTAAATATAGGTAATACAAATCTATTACTATATCATTTATTAAATAATTTATTGAAAATACAGACCATCATGACATAAATAAATCAAAATTAATATCAGAACCACTATACATTAAACAAAAGTAAATCAGTAAAAATATTTATTAAAGATATTCATGATTTTCATAAATTTTTTTTGTTCTAACATTTGTTTACTAATCCTGCTGGATCTAAGCCTGGTTTACCTTTTGAAATCATACCAGATAGTAATTTCTTAATTTCAGCAATTGCTTTGCCTGGATTTAAGCCCTAAAATAAATAATATACATGTATATATCAAACCCAACAATAAATAAGGGTAATATTTTAATACTGATTTTAAAAGTAATGTTCAAAATCATTATTAAAACATTTATGTTTATACCTTAGGACAAACAAGTGTACAGTTCATAATAGTATGACATCGATATGCACTATAATCGTCTCGTAACTTATCAAGTCGTTTGGCTGTAACTTCATCTCTTGAATCAATAATCCATCTATATGCTTGCATAAGTACTGCTGGACCAAGATATTTTTCTCCATTCCACCAATAACTTGGGCATGATGTTGAACAGCATGCACATAATATACATTCATATAACCCATCAAGTTTAGCACGGTCCTTTATACTTTGAAGATACTGATAACTACCTTTTGCTGGATTTCTAAAATTTATATTAATATATACACACAATATTATATATATATATATATATATGTATAAATATATATATAAAATGTATTAATACAAAAATTATATATTCAAAGAAAGAACATTAATTTGGCATCGAAGTATGTTAATCAGAAATATGGATTAAAAATTGAGTTTCAAACAAAAAAAATCATACTTAATTATTTAAGTTTTTGTGTATAAAAAACTTATATCACTTACTTTCTTTGTAACCATGGTTCAATTGATCGATATTGCTTGTAAAAATGTGTCATATCTGGGACAAGATCTTTTACAACATACATATGTGGTAATGGATAAATTTTTGTTGCTTTACTCAAATTAGTATCAATATTGCTAAAATATGTTTAAATATGTCAACATTTTTTTTTCAATTGCATTCAAAGATATCTTTATATATATTATAATTTTTATTACACTAAAAATAATCTAAGTATATTGTGTATTTGTATAATAAGTGTGTATGAATACACTCACTTATACCATTTAATTTTTTAATTATTTTTCCTATACGATTAT
Source organism: Neoneuromus ignobilis (assembly GCA_029203775.1). Lineage (NCBI taxonomy): Eukaryota > Metazoa > Arthropoda > Insecta > Megaloptera > Corydalidae > Neoneuromus > Neoneuromus ignobilis. Next base: position 17,481,798 of record CP092090.1, read on the forward strand.
ATTTTATTTTAAATATATAAAAATTCTATAGTAACACAGAATAAAAAATCAATTGTTGAAACCTTATACAGGCAAGAGTATTTACTCCTCCAATATTCATTGAACAAGAACCACAAATTCCTTCACGGCAAGATCTTCGAAATGTTAGACTTGGATCAATTTCATTTTTTATTTTAATTAAAGCATCTAAAATCATTGGTCCACACTGATTTAAATCAACACAGAATTCTTGCATATATGGTTTCTTATCACTTTTTTCAGGATTCCATCTGTAGACCATAAATTTCTTCATTCTTGGTGGAGGTTGACATTCGGTTGCACTTGTACTACTAGTACGAATATTCAGCATCTTTAAATTATGAAAAGTTAATAGTTAGGATTTAAAATAATTACATAACATTTAATTAAACTACTGATTTTAAATATTTACTTGAGATAATGCACTTCTGCATATTTTAAACATATGCAATTCTTTTGCCATGTTTATAAAAATGAAAATAATAAAAACAACTATAAAATTTTGAGTTTATACAATATTCAAAATTAAGATCTTGACATATGTGTTTTACAGTATAGTACTGGTAAATCTGTACTCTGTTATTGATGCACGAACATAGCAACATATGTATGATATTGTAATATGTTTGTTGTATACAAGTTTATCACTTTCTTATATATTTGATTATAAAAAATGTCATTATGTACATTTGAAAATAATTTTTTTTAAGTGTAATATATTTTTTTTAAAAAACGATACCATCATTAATAGTTTATTTATTTATTTTTCTTTGATTGTTTACGTTTATTTTAGTCCTTTCAAAAATTGTATTATTATTGTTTTTGTGTAAATAGTGAAGTAATTTTATAATGTTATTTAATATTTTTAAATTCTAGCATAAAATATCAATATGTATTCTTCTGTAATGAGTGGAACTAATCAAGTGTATGTTATAAAAACTGATGATACAGAAATACAACAATGTGAAATTAAAAAAGAATCTGAAGATATTTCAATTCAAACAAATAATGTAATAACAATTCGATCAGAAGATGGGAGTGAAATAACATATGTGCCTGTATTTGATAACGGTAGATTTATTATGACTCCAATTTCTATACCGTATGATAATGTAACTCTTAATGAAATTGATGAAATACAAATAGATCAACAAAATGTTGAAAATCAAAATATAAAACAATCTGAACATGAATGTAATGATTCTGTTAAAAAACCAAAACTTTTAACATATGGTAATAAAATAGTACGAGCTGTTCCGATACCAGAACCTAGCAAAAGTACAAGAGTACCACCGAATACTTATAAAAAGTATTTGAATAAGGGAAAAGATTGTAATAAATTATATGGTAGGAAAATAGTTATAATTGATCAACAAACAAAAATAGGTCCAAAAATGTTTAAAAAGCAGTTAACTGATTCATCTGATCTAATAAGAGCTATGGAATTAGCACCAAGAAATAAAAAAGAAATGACATACTTAGTAGATAAATATACAAAACTCTTTGGTTATCCATGTCATTCAATGACTGATACTATGAGGCGTATGTATACAAGGCATTGTATCACATTAAAACAATCTGATAGTGTTAAAATTGAAGATATGGAATTTTTACCTGTTGGATATCAGTTAGAAATAGATCGTAGTAAAATAAAACGAATCACACGTAGAAGAAAATACCCTGATGCTGAAGAATATCAACGACAGAAACATAAAGAAAATATATTAATGTCCCAAACTGATGTTAAAAGAGAGCCAGTTGAAGTAATTTTAGGTAAAATGTTAATAAAATTTATATAGATATTAGTTGTTATGTTAATACAATAATTTAATCTTTGAATTTTAATATTAGTATATGTTTACTATTATTTGTCATTCATAATGCTCCCATTTTAATATTATTTACGTTTATTTTAAATATTTAAGTTTATTTTTGGCTTAAGATAGAATATATATATATATATATATATATCTGAACAAAAAACTATTGATACTATTATTGTATTGAAAATATTTTAGATGATGGCCGACAGATTTTATTTTTTCATGAAGAAAGTGCAGAAAGTACAACGTTTGCACAAAAGAATATAGAAGTTCTACTTGCAGCAGCAGCAGAAAGCAGTGATAAAGAGTCAAGTGAATTTCAACAAGTGTTAATTTGTAGTGACGCAAATGAATTTTTAACAAATGATAGTCAAATAATTATTATGGAACAAGATGAAGATGGAAATTTAACCCACTCAAATGAATCTTCTCTTGAAATATCGTGATTGTATTGTAGTAAATAATTAAATGGATGTTTGTGGTTATATAAATATATATAAAACACATACACAACACATACATAGTCATTTAATAAATAATTAATGTTAATTGTAAAGTAAAAAAAGCAATTATGTACATGATATATGCAGATTTTGTTTTTTATATACTTAATTATAATGAATTTTATTTTAAATGTGTATATATAAAAATTGTTAATATACTGTTTATTTTATAAATAGTGTTTAATATTATTTTTTTACTTGTTAAGATTTTCAGTATAAAGTAAAAAAAGATAAATGAAAGTAATGTTTTATTTTTATATAAATTTAATATTTTATAAAAATAAAAAAATTATTTTATATTTGAAATGATTTAGTTGTTTAAGAAATAAAACTTCAATAAATAGCTTACCATATTTATTTAAATTATTTTATATCTAATAACCTCACAGTAATTTTTAAAAAATCAATAAAAAGAACTCTGTGTGAGTGTGTGTGTGTTTATACACACACACACACACACAGAATAATAGGAACATAATATAAAAATGCAGTTTGTATAAACAATCACTTTTATTCACCCTTTTGCAATTCGGTTTGTTAAGAGAACTATCTCTACAATAAACCAATTCGCTGAACAGTAATATATATGATTGATACATGTCAAACATTCTACAAAAGTGTTTGTGTGTGTGCATACATGCAATTTTTATATATGTACATATACAATTACACATTTTGCACATACATTTAGATGCATGTGCACACAAACACAGACGTACATATAAAAAATTAGTCGTATATACGACATTAATTAAAAAAACGTGACGGTTTTCAGATTTTTCAGTCAGCAATTACATTTAAAATTCATTCATAAACAGTGTAAATAGTAAATTACAACAAATGTATATTTTTTAACAAAACTCCTTCACCTACAATAAATTTTAAGGCATTTAACAAACTTAAAATTGTGATATTTGCTTTGTTCTCATACAACGTAGTCAAATTTTAAACGTCAGACCACGGCATCTACATTGAGAGGTTTTTACGTCGAGCAGCGGAGGATGAAGGCACAATGGTCGCACCATCCTCATGTCATTAGCATTGTGGCTAGCATATTCATATGATCTCAGTAAGTTATAATATTGCATAAATCTAAAGCAATAAATTAAAAACATACTTATTTTGCATTACAATATTTACATATACAAAATAAAACTAACAAAAACACTTAATTTTCAGCCAGTACTTGAGTTTTATGAAGTATAATCTTTAATATTTTTTTTCTTTTTTACGCTTTCAACATTTATGTGAGTGTAGGTGTATGTATATATACATATGTTCTCTTTGTATGCAAGTTATGATATACCATTGAAAATAAATTTATAAAATTATTCAATTTTAATATCTATTAATGAAATTATTCTTGACAAATATTTTAGTATTATATTGTGATGTAATTAACAAAATTAAAATATTTATTTATAATTTAAGTATTTCACTGTTAAGTTGTTAATTTACAATTTAAGTTGGTTTTTAAATAATCTAATATGCAGTTAAATGGGACTGTAAATATGTAAATATATTTTCAGTTTTTTATAATCTTGACAAATACTGACATAAATGATATACTAAAATAAAACTATAAAAAAAATTAATTTTAATAATGAAGATAAAAAAGAAATTGCTTTTTACATTTAAAAAGTTCAGTCAATAATAGGAAACAATTGTTTAATACAGAACACATTTTTAATATGATATATACAAATATGCTTCCAAAAGTGCAATAGGAGGCAACTTGATCCAGAATGGATTGCAAATTCTAATACATTTATTCGCTGTTTTTATTTTTTTTTATTTAGATATTTACACATATCATAATAACTCATTACAAATGTTTGTTAGTAATGAATCTTGAGGGAAAAATTTTTTTTGAGGGCCAATCGACCACTACTCCACGAGGCCATCCTCGGAAGACTGAATGTTATGATATCATCAAACTATATTGCTAATTCCATTATCGAAGTCCATTTTCGTTAGCCGAGCCAATTTATAGTGTGCAGCAGACAGTGAGGGAATCCAGTATATGTATGTATATTAAGTGAACTTTCAATTTATATAAATATGTATAAATGAGTATATGTATATTATATACATGTATACTAATTAAAACATTATTTTTAATTTATTACTTTTACAATAATATAACAATAATAATAATTAATTTGTTAATTAAAGTCATTATAATCTTCAATATTTTCAAATTTCCCAGTACTTGTCATAAGTAATCATTTATAAACATATCAAATAATTACATTTAAATGATCATGTATATAATATGGAAACGTAAATTAATTTTAAATTGATTATCTGACAATTTATTTATTATTTAATCAAATTATTATTCATATGCATTGTTTATATATATATATATATATATATATATATATATATATATATATATATATATATATATATATATATATATATATATATATATATATATATATATATATATATATATATATATATATATATATATATATATATATATATATATATATATATATATATATATATTGTATATATATATATATATATATATATATATATACATACATACATACATATATATATATATATATATATATATATATATATATATAGACGTATATAAAATAAATGCTCATGACATATATTTATATATACATACATATTTAATATTTGAAAATACATTGAGATTCATTGTATTAAAATGCCGTAGTGAAAAAAAAAATAGTTTGCAAACTAATGCTGTTTGTTTTCAACTTGTTATATTTTGAATTAATCAGTGAAAATATAAACAAAATGTTTATGATCAGTCAATGTGTTCTAAATTTACTATCTGGATTACTGACAAGGTGCTTAATTTCTTTTTTAATGTGCAATTAAATTAGTTATTTGATAATTAATTTGAAACTGAAAATTTAATATTTTGTTTATAATGTAATAACATTATTGAAAAATTTTTTTAATTAAAAAAATAATTTGAAATAAGTATATAAATTAATATTTGTAATGCCACAATGTAATGTACATTATTAAAAATAAAAATTAATATATTTTTAAAACTACAATGTAAGACAATTTAATATGAGAAATATTTGCAAAATGAATATAAAGAATTTTAATATACAATAAAACATTACACAATAAGTAGTTATCAGAACAAATGCTACTAATAAATTTCATTTTATATAAACTATTTAAAAATGTAATAATAAAATGTTCAAAGAAGTGATAAATAAAATTATCTAACACACACTGACTGATTTTATTAGCATGTCATAATAAAATGACAAACAGAAGAACCATAAAGGAGTAACTTATCTAAAAACATGATATATATTATTAAAAATAGAACGTAAGTTTGATTATAAATGTTATAGTTTGCTAATATAAGTTAATCAATAATTTTTATATCTTGTAATGGATATATAAATACATAATGAGTCATCAATAAGTTTAAAATAAGAGAAGGAGTTAACGTTGACCCCATACACCAGATGCTGGAGCTGTATAAGTAGAAGATGAATCATTACCACAGGATCTGAATGATGGAAATTCTTTTACACTGGCAGTGTTTGGTGCTTGCTGCTGTTCCCAGGGGCCACCTTTTACAATAAATCCATTAGTAGAATCAGTACGCTGACTTGTGCTAGTTTCATCTACACGTGAATAACTTGATCGATAACTTTCATAAATTTTAGATTCAGTTACATCTTGCATCTATAATAAAATTAACATATATTAAATGTTGCCACTTTTAATAAATCATTTATTTGTGTCTGATAATTTAACAGTAAAAGAACATTTATTTAAAATATATTTAAAAAAAAATATTTAAATAATAATTTTATATATGTATACATACATATATAAGTATTTACAAACTTATTAACAGACTACTTAATAAATATTATTTTAATAATGAGAACAATTAAGAATTTTGAAAAAAATACTAACGTATTCTTCTTCCAAGTTGAGCAAATGATCTTTAGCTTCAAAAACATTGTCTTCATTTCCAATTATTGTAACAATATTTGGATCAACATCATCATTACGTGGAAACTTTATATCAACTTTATAATCATCCATAATTTTACGAATATTACGACCACGAGCACCAATTAATCTCGAATGAACTCTGGCATCTATATGTACTTCCTCTTTAATCATATCATTCTAAAATCATAAAGTTCAATTATATGATTTTTCATTTACATATTTTTTTGTAAAAAAACAATAAAATACCAAAATTATTATTTGATATACATTTTATATAATAATTATCAATTAGAAATATACTCACTAGTTCATTTACAATTTTTAATATATCTTCTTTTGCAGCATAAGCTTGTTTTTCATATCCTGTTATCACTATAATATTACTGTTGAGATCTCCTTTTCGCGGAAAATTAATCTGAACACCATGGTCTTCCCTAATTTTTGATATCACTGCACCTTTACGACCAATGATTTTTGGATGATAATCTGGATCAACTTCAAGTTTTAATTCAAAAGACTTTGCTAATCTATCTAATTTTTCTGCTTCAAGTGCTTTACAACGTTCTTGTATTGCTTCTTTAGCTTTTTCAACTTTTGCTGGTGTGCCTGTGATCTGCCAGAAATTAATGAAAAATCATTTATAACTAATCATCATAATATTAATTTTGTTGCGATAGTTTATGTAATAAAAATTATGACAAAAATTTATTAATCTTTTTATGAAATTTTATCAAGAAATTATAACATTTTTACCTTAATGACATCTAAATGTTGATCAGCAGGTGAAAGAACAATATGTACATCATATGTAACCATTAATTCTCGTACGTCTCGACCTTTTTGACCAATAATTGAACGATGGTAATCAAATGGAACATCAACTTCAACAGTAATGGGAACTAAATCCAATAAAGCTTGTTTAGCTGCTAAGCAATTTGCTTCTCGCCCTGTGATACGAATTTTGTCACATGAACGTGTTGTTTCATCATCTCCAGTCCCATTAATTTGAGATTCTTCAGAAGTTTTTGCTTGAATGTTTAATAATACTTTTTAGATAACAAATTATATATTATAATAAAAAAAATAACTTAAAAACAAAACAAAAAGTAAATTTATATAATGAAGAGCTCACTTTATAAAAAAATGTATAAAACTTTTAAATACATATATATTACCATAATATAAAATAAATAATAATACAAGATTAAAAATTAGAAATATCAATTGTGTAATTCTGTATTAATTTAAATGATACACTTTTTTTATTATTCCAAAAACAATGTTTTGAAATAAACATAGAAATTTAAAAAACATTTTTTTTACAAACATTTATTATTTACAACTACAGAATATGAATTAAAAGATATTAGTTATAATTATTCAATAACCTAAATTACTTTAATTCAATTTTTCAATTTTTTTTAATCATTTCAAATTAATTTAAAATGAATATATTTTTACAAATTAATGTGTTTGAAATCGTTAACGTTTATTTAAATGTTAATAATTAGTAGTATAATTTTAACAGATAAAAATGTTAATTTTACTACTTAATTTGTTTACTTACTATTTAAATCTTTATCAGGAAATTTTATCATTACATCATGTTCTGATGTTATGGCTTGAACTTTACATCCTTTTGCACCCATTACTGTTCTATGATGACGTTGTGGGATTATACATTCTATAGTAACCATGGCATCTAATTTTGCTACAATTTCTTCAATGCGCATCTTAGCTGCATCAATATAATCTCGTGTTCCTTTAAGTACAACACGATCACTTTGCACACCTGGACGTGGAAATGAAATTATCACTCCTCCACATTCATTTGCAATTCGGTGCAACTCTTCACCTCGTTTTGCAACAAAATGCCTATGATGACGTATTTCAACAATCATTTCATCTTCAATAATATTATCCTTAAAATAAAGTGAATAAATAAAAATAAATAAATATTAAACACAAGAACCCCTTTTCAACATAAATGAATCACACCCCCGATAACACAAAATTTTATAAAAATGAAATAGAGATTTTACAATTCAACGCTTTGACAGTAACATTGTCATTGAAATATATATTAGGAAATAAGATGAACAGTAAATAATTATTGAACACTAATAAAATCCTGCTGTGTGGTAAATTTGTGTTAAAATGAATTTGTCATAATTCCAAAAAACATTATCTCTCTTAAACAATAGTATAATTTTTTTTTTGTTCGACTATAATTTACTTTTTTTCATATATATATATATATATATATATATATATATATATATATATATATATATATATATATATAATACTTACAATTTCTTTTATAGTTGCTTCAAGCTCTGCTTTTGCCTTCTCAACTGCTTCTTGCCTCCCTATAATTGTTATAGCTTCTTTATCTTCATCCTTTTCAGTTGGAAACACTATTCGAGCACCAGTTGAATCTCGAATTTTTTTTATATTTGCACCATTTTTTCCAATTAAAAATTTATGATGTTGTGGTTTTGCACGTACTTCTAATGTATAACTTGAAAGCTGTCTTTCTGTTGTTAACTCAATTAATTGTTGTTTTGCCTTTTCAACATCTTCTTTAATTCCTCTTACTGAAACCTTTAATTACAAAATATTTAATAGTAAATGAATGTGGAAAAATAATAAATATTTACTGTTCAATACAATAAAAATACTGTCAAATATATAAATATATATATATATATATATATATATATATATATATATATATATATATATATATATATATACATATATATATATATACATATATATATATACATACATATATATATATACATACATATATAATATACATATATATATAATATACATATATATATATATATATATATATATATATATATATATATATATATATATATATATATATATATATATATATATATATACACTCATGTACTTGTTGTTATTCACCTTATCACTTTGACTTTCAGGTGTAGGAAATTTAATGGTAACACCACGACAATCTTCCATAATTGAATGAATTAATTTACCACCTGCTCCAATTAAGGAATTATAAAACTTTGGAGGAATAACTATTTCTTCATTAACAATATTTGTTAATTCATTTTGAATTTTTAAAATTTTTTCCCGTGCATCTACAACATTTTCTTTTTTACCAGTGATTTTAATTACATCACTATTATCTCCCTCTGCAGGAAGATCGATTTTTGTTTTAGTTTCATCTCGTATTCTACGAATATTTGCTCCTGCTTTGCCTATGACAAACTTATGAAATTGTTTGAAAATAGGTACATCTTCTGAATATGATGATTCATCAAGAGATTTAACAAGTTTTATCAAATGCTTATGGCACTTATCAACATCTTCTTTTGGACCACGCAGAGTTACTACACCTGGGGTTTCCCTTTGAGTTGGTATAGTTATAGTAACACGACTGAATTTATCCCGTATTTCTCGTATATTATTACCTTTTGTACCAATAATGGAGGGATAAAAACGATTTTCAATGATAATATCTTTTGTTTTTTCATTTTCCATTTTCTCAACCATGTTTTCAAGTTCTTGCTTTGCTTTCTGAACTCCATCATAAGTACCTTCAATACGAATTATATTATTTCCATCATTTTCAACAATGTTAATTATAACTCCGGTTTCTTCTTTCAAACGATTTACTGAAATAAATTAATTTTAATACATATACATATATATACATACACACATAAATACAATACATATACACATATAAGAATATATATATATATATATATATATATATATATATATATATATATATATATCATAATTTTTAAAATTTTAAATAACTATAAACTTAACTATTAACTGATGAGGATTTACAATTATACCAATAATTAATAATTTCACAAAATTGATATTAAATATAATTTATTTGAAACACATAAGAATTTATATAACTATTAAAAAATTATCAAGCAATCATACCATTAGTTCCATTTTTACCAATAATATGTTTATAGTATTTTGGATCTATTGACAATTCAACAAAAATTAATTTGTTTATAACATCTTTGACTAAAGTATCAAGTTCTTCTTGTGCTTTTTCAACTTCTTCAGGAGGGCCTTCAATTTTTATTTTATCATCCGTAAACTCTACATGGACCTTCGGAAGGTCTTGTGTTACTTTACGAATATTAACGCCTTTACGACCGATTATATATTTGTGAATCCAGGCAGGTGCTTCTACAACTGTCATTTTGGCTGAATTTGCCCTTTCATATACTTTGTTTAAGGCTACAAAAAAATAATTCACATACTTAAACTTATATTAAAATTTTAAAAAAATCAATAAAATATTATTTCTGTATTTTTTTTTCCATAACTAATTTACCTTTAAAATGAACTCTTCTTTGTATTCTTATATACTGTTATATATACATATAACAAAACTTTTTTGTTTAGATATAATTAATTAAAGAAAATCTATGAATTATAATTTATTGAAATATTACTCAAGTAATAAAATAGTTACCCATTCCAAGTTTATCATGTGGTCCTCGTAATGTAATAGTGCCAATGCTCGAATCACTTGGTGGCATTTCAATGCTAACATTTGTTTCTTTGAGAATTTCTGCTATATTACTACCTCGTGGTCCTATTACATATTTATGCTGAGATTTTGGTACTTCAACTGATACTGTACCACACCTTTTTTCCATTTCTCTATAAATCTGCTGTATTTGTAATTTTGCTGCCATGACACCTTCTTTGTCGCCAGTAATAACTATCTCATCTTTAGCAACAGAAGGTGGTGGAACATTAATATGAGCTTTTGTCTGTGCTTTAAGATTGTTTAAAACTTCATTATGTGCTCCAAATATAAATGGATGATATATTTTTGGTACATTTACACGTTCAAGAGCTTTTTTTGACTGTTCTTCAGACCAAACACGAATTTCATGTTCAGCCTTTTCTACACTTTCACGAGTACCAGTGATAGTAATTATATCTGAACCTTCATTTATGGTTGGCATATGAATCTTTGTTGCAGTTTGCTTTTCTAACTCACGAAGACGTACACCTCCTTTACCTAGAATCCATCGGTGATGCTCAACAGGTATGCGAACCTAAATCAATTTTTTTAAAAAATATATGTGTACATATATATATATATATATATATATATATATATATATATATATATATATATATATATATAAATATATAAATATATATACATATATATATAAATATATATATATATATATATATATATATATATATATATATATATATATATATTTACATACATACATATAAACATACACACATAATAGCACCTATATATGAACCATTATATTAGAAAGTGGACTAACTTCATTTATTCATACATTGAGATATGAGGGTCGTTTAATACTTATCAAACATCCCTCGTATTTAAAGATTTGTGTTTGAATGAATTAAAAAATATTAGTAAACGTTAATAAATTCGGATTACGTTTTTAAAACTATAAACTTGTTAAATTTTATTATGTAAAAATAATTAATAAGATTGTTAGAGAAAATAATCGATTTTTTTAACTACAAATGTAATTATTCCATTTTCTTTAATAACAAATTGGGCAGTTTGTTTTCTTTAGCGGAATAAGTCCATGTATTCATACATTTAGATAAAGGTTTGCGTTTGAATTAAACGAAAAATCGACTTTGAAATATTTTTAGTTATATTATATAAAAATTTGTAAATAAACAATTATTGTTTATTTATAAATTATCCAAAAAATTTTTTAAAGGAATTTTCTAAAAAATGTTCAAAAAACTATTTTAAGAAATTTTCAGAATTTTGAATTTTTTTATGTTAATTTCTAAATATCTTAATGTGTGAATAAATGGACTTATACCACTTTCGAATATAATATTCTTGTGATAAAACTATGCAGAAAATTTCTTTTGATTAATTTATGGGTATATTGTACACCCTTGACTGTGTTGTTATAAATATAAAAAGGACATCTATGTTTACCTAGAAATGTCATTAACTCATTTTTTTTCCAAAAATGGAGTTACTCCATTTTCTAAAATAACGGCTCATATATTGATACACATAATATAGATATGTATTTATTTTAAATTTAACTTCAACCACCTTAATTATTATAATTTTTACTTACAAAAAATTTGAAACAATTTTATGTACATTTTTATCTAAATATTGTTATAAAAAGATATAATAAATGGATTATTAATATATTAAATGGTATAAGAAAAAAATTTAAATTTAACAATTTTTATATTTATCTACTTCAAAATGATTTTTTTTTTTTAATTAAGAGCAATTATTGTTTTAATATCAGTTACTATACATTAAAATTCAATTGAAAAAACATTTACTTGTTTGTTTGCCTGAGTTTGAAAATGTATCAGTATTTTCCGCCGTGCCTCTAAAACTTCACTTTGTTTGCCTGTTACTAAAAATGTTAATGATTGATCTTTGCTTGAAGATATCTCTATATGAGCTCCAGTATCTTTCATTATTTGTGAGCATGTTGACATTGATTCCCCCTCTCCAAATTTATCACTATGATCAAATTTACGTTCTTCAAAAGGTACACGAAATACTTGTGTGACAACTGAGGAACCAACTCTCATTTTACTGCTCCATTGTGTTACAGACTGAGTGCCATGTACAGATTCAGGAAGAGCAGGAAACAAATCATCATAACTGCAGGCTTGTGGTTCATAGACCATACCTTCGTCACTCGCTGACTGCTGCATCATCATTATGGGATTGTCCTGATTCGCGCCGAGTCGTTACAGTAACACTAAGAAATATTGTTCTATTAATTTAAAATAAAGTTCTTAGATTATCACTGAAAATTTTTTTCTAACAACTTGAGATTTTTTCTATTCATTTTCTATTATATGTTTATTTATAATAATCTAATTTTTAACAACATTCTTTAAATTAATGTTACAACAAAAACATTTTCACAAAGGAATAAAATAAATATTTTCGTTAAAAATTATTCAAACATTATGCAAGTATTATTATAATTTACAAGTTTATTTTCATTTTTTATATTGCACTTGTCACAATTTTATTTGTAATATTCAACAACAAAATGAAAAAAATACATAATTTTTTTTATCTTATTTTAAATCTACTAAATAGATTTTTGTAATATACATACATACACACACACACACACACACACACACACACACACATACATACACACACACACACACACATATATATATATATATATATATATATATATATATATATATATATATATATTTAATAGTGGTGTTACTACATAATCAATTTTCAAGAAAAAACACATAGGCTTATTGTATAGTTTTAAGAAAACTATGCTTGTACCAAAAATTGTGTGTATCAAATATTAAAACATATTTAATAAAATTAATTACTGGTTTATATATATATATATATATATATATATATATATATATATATATATATATATATATATATATATATATATATATATATATATATATATATATATATATATACATACATACACACACACACACACACACTAGCATTAATTAAAATTACTATAAATTGATTTTTTCAGAAAAACTGAAAATAGGACACTTTTAAAAAATCTTATTACATACAATATAATTATTTTTTAATAAAATGTGAACAAAATTTTGAAGTGATGTTCTGTTTATAAATATTTTATACAAATATATAAATTATCATAATGTATTAATAATAATTGTGTATTAATTTTGTCATTTCAAAACAGGTTAAAATGTGATCAAAATCATTATCATATATATATATATATATATATATATATATATATATATATATATATATATATATATATATATATATATATATATATATATATATATATATATATATATATATATATATATATATATATATATATATATATATATATATATATATATATATATATACATATATACACATGGATGTATGACAAATTTTACATATAAAAAAGAAGACAATATAACCTTACAAATAACCATAATTATTAAAATATACAAATGAATTGTAGTACTAAATAAATCTATAAATACACATATAATGCCCGGGCACACAAGTGCAAAAAAATATTACATATTAGTAAAGGTTATTTTCTTTGAACTTTATAAATTGATAAGATATTTTTAACAGCATATGGTAAAGATGACACGTCGTAATTTTGTAAAAATGAAGGTTTTGTGAATTCATATTTTTAATTTATGGTGACAAAATTACAACTTAAGCATCGAAATAAATAAATATATATATATTAATGATCATATACACATGAGTGTACAACTGCATGTGACTTGTGTATGTATGTGTATATTTATATACACACATGTAGTACATGTGTATTTACAAACCAATATATGTGTATGCATATGTTTGAGATATATATATATATATATTATGTGCGTTGTGTACGTACACACACCACATATATATATATACATTTATGTGTATGGGTGTATGATGTGTATGTGTGTGTGTGTGTTATGCATGGATATGTATGCATGTGTGTATGTTTGTATGTGTGTGTCTGTATGTATGTATATGTGTGTGTATTTGTGTGTATATATATATATATATATATATATATATATATATATATATATATATATATATATATATATATATATATATATATATATATATATATATATATATATATATATATATACATATACATATACACACACACATATATACACACACGAGTTTTATTAGTCGACGTGTCATATTACATCCCCATGTCATGACGTGGATTGACCAATATAATAAAAATGTGTACTTACTGTACTGCGTTTACAGAAAATCCGTCCTAAAAATTTGATTGCGTTGAATACTCCAGTTTTACTTGGTATGTCTTCCTAAAAATATAAATAAATCACTTCAATACGTAGTTAAAGCTTAGGAACCTGAACACTATCTCCACATACCGACTGCCAAGCTACGAATGAGAAAAGTGTATGATAGTCTACTCTGAAAATAGCCACATATTTTATTACAGTCAGCAGTAGTCCTAATTCACGTGTCTGTAATATTTATAAAACAAAGATAATATAATATTTTTTTACAAATAAGTTATTTAAATTTTTATTTAAATAATCCAAAATCATCAAATTATTATTAGTAACACTAAAATTTTAATACACAAGATATAATTAATATATATATATATATATATATATATATATATATATATATATATATATATATATATATATATATATATATATACGCGGGTCGTTTGATAAGTATGGTAAAAAAGTAAGAAAAACTAAATTGAAAAATGTAATTAAATTAAACAATAAATAAATTTACTATACTTATCAAACGACCCTTGTATGTATGTATATATATATATATATATATATATATACAGAGAGAGAGAGAGAGAGACCCATAGTACTGTATTTAAATGTTATAAAAAAAAACTATATTTCGTTATGACTGAAAATAATTAATAATTACATTGGTCAAAAAATTTTAACTTTGAATTTGTTTCTTTGATGAAATTGATTTATTCTGATTGTTATTAATACCTGGAATTTAGAAAATGATGGTAAAGAAATAATTAATTATAGTTTAGAACATTTACGTGATATTTTAATTTTCATGAATTTCTTTAACTCGTTCGCTACCAGTGCTTCAGGAGAAAAATCGCCACCACAGCCCAGACGTTTTATTATTTAAATATGATACCAAATTGTCATTAATTTTTGTGAGATGTATTTATAACGTTTTAAATGAGTGAAATTAGTAATTTTACAAACCGACACACATATTGTTTTGAAAATGTTTTTGAAAAATTTTCGGAAATTTTTTTTGGAAAATTTATAGATAAACAATAATTGTTTATTTATAAATTTTTATATAATACAATGAAAAATATTCCAAAGTCGATTTTTCGTAATTCAAACGCATACCTTTAAATATTATATCTTAATGTATGAATAAATGGAGTTATTACACTATCAAAAACAAACGGCTCAATTTGTTATTAATGAAAGTGTTATAAATCCATTTAAAATTAAATGTATATACATAATGTCATGAAAATAAAAACACTATCTGTATATTGAAATACTTGCCAATAACATCAATTTTGCACTATATACTGAATATTGGCATACATGTCACTTACCTTTCGTGTTGTTTGATAAATTTTTAAATACCACGTGGATTTAATTTACTGTTATTTGTATGATTATTTAATTATTTTTACATAATAAAATTGAACAAGTTTATAAACATAATTTTAAAACGTAACTCGAATTTATTAACGTTTGCCAATATTTTTTAATTCATTCAAACATGTTCGTATATATATATATATATATATATATATATATATATATATATATATATATATATATATATTCATGACGCCCAGATCTTATTGTTTTTAACATAATTCATCTGTTTGCGGTACGATTTGGTACAAACAGTTATCATAAACTAATAATGATCATCTGTCATGTGCACGTTCCTTTGCATCATATGTTACAGATCCGACACACATTTGTGACGCTGGGCTGAGATAAGAAAATCCAGTCGTCACACATGTGTGACGCTGGTAGCGAACGAGTTAATATAGAACAATTAAAATGTATACAAAAACACAAATCATAATGTCAATATTTTATTTGCCGTTTTAAATATTAAAATTTAATAAAAAAATTATAATTACTATTAATTAAAAAATACAAAAATATTTAATAAGACATATAAAAATATAAATTGTAAAAATGTACATTTCTGTCATACGTTAAGCTTTTTTTGCCTAACGTTTGTAAATATTTAAACTGTTTGTATTTAATCTTGTACTACAATCCACAATAGTCCATTAACATTACTAAGTTTCACTTGCATGGTATCTCTTTTCCATTGTTATGAAAGCGTTAAGATATCTTATGAACGCGCTTGCTATGTTTGTCACTTACTGTAACACAATTATCAGGCAAAATGTTTAAATGAAATTGAAAAAAACGTATCTTTAGGTATATATTATGGTCTAATTTTTGATAAGATTTTAAAAGATTCCTCGAATTATTTACAGTTGTCTGCTCTATGATTTCCTACAAACTTTATCATGACAAGCTTAATCGAACTCCAGGCAGATTTCTCGTCACCACATATAATCACATCAAAGTGCTCGTCTTGGAGCAAGTCCTAATCTGTGACCCAATAAACACACCTTTTGTTTTGGCATTATTAAGTCATGGGAATTTGGTACTGAGATAACTGAAAGTTCGACTTTCTCGATACATGGCCTTGGCAAAGTTTTTTTTATAAGACTCAACTTTATACGTAGAGAAGGTAACAAATTTTTTCTCGGTTCGACTAAAAATCTATTTTGGAAATGTTTCAATTCAGGAAGAAATGGTTGTTTGGAGGTCAGTTTTTCTAATGTAATGAGAAGTTTGCGCTCTACTGTCCCACTCGCAAAGAAAACTAAACTAGGTATATCCTTGCTGAAACAAGATGGCTACAACTTTTATGTCCCCACAAATGTTCCACTGAACGTTGTGTAGTTAATTGACTAGATAAGTTTCATACTGTTGTGTGTTTCTTTCATATGCATTGTGTGACCTATTGGTAATTATATATAGTAGCTTGTAATCGTTATGTAATAAAACGGCTTTTAGACTTCATTTGGAAGAATTTACGAATAGTCTTCAGTTTTGACGATTGTAGTCAATATTAAATATTCGTAGTTATTAAACAATTAATATCATTGCATGTAGTGAGGTGGTTATTCCGTATAATGAAAACATATATTTAAATCTTTTGGATTCTAAAAGATAACCACTTTAACATTCTTAAAGGGAATTTCACAATTGCAGCTTGAGCTTAAAATTTCAGCCTTATTTGATAATATCGGATCTCTGACGAGATCGTTTAACTTGTTTTGAAATATTTTGTGAGTTTTTTTAGAAGTAATGTCAGGAATATAATCAAAATTCGTCGATGTGAAGACTCCAGTAAAACATATGAGAGCTCATTAGTCTAATTATAAAATTTTGTGTTCTAATGGTCTGGTGGTTTTCCTTCTTTATGTGGTACTAGTTGAATTGCTGATGGTAAATTAGGATAAGAAATAGTATTCTTTTTTTGGAAATTCCTCGTTATAGAGGTAGAACCATGCAAAAATAACAATCAGTTAGTTAGTCTTTTAGCTCCCTTTAAATTATAGGAACCACGATGGACAGTGAACAGCCTTTGTGCTCTATCCAACTGCAAAGATTTTACGCACAAGTATTGCAACAAATGTGCGGTATTTTATTTTACAACCAAAGTAACTTTTATCTCATAAGCAAAGTAACAGCTATAAATTGTTTTTGTTAATGCAATAAGAACATATTTCAAGTGTTACCTAACGTTAAAAAATACTAATTATTTATGAATATATTTTTAAAATTTGTTCTCATATCTTGTGGTATAATAAAAGAAAAGTATTGAGTAATAAATGAGTACATAAAATTTAATTATTTCGATTGACAATACCATTATGACGAAAAACTAGTTCATTATAAAATAAAGTAAAAGGTAAGCAAATTGAAGCAAATTTTTCTTTTTTTTTAAATGATACAATTCAAGTGAGACATCACAAGTATTTATTTCATAACAGTGTAAATTCTTAAATGGAAAAAGAAAAAGCATATGTAAGACTGTAATATTCCTGTTTCATTTAGTTTCATAACTTAATAAACAAGAAAAAATATTTACTAATTTATTTTTTGTCTAATATGATTAAGAATAATTTAAAATTACAATAATAGACAATTAAACTACAAGTGCGGTTAAGATTCCCACCTGTAGGTCGCCAGTGCTGAGTGCCTACTCTAGAGGAGTGCAGGCTTTAGCAACTTAAATATTCCGGCAATAGCTTGATTAGGATAAATATTTCAAATGGAATATTAAATACGTATATATATATATATATATATATATATATATATATATATATTTATATAAATATAATATACACATACACTAAGGGGCTCTGCCCATCGATCATTTTGCCCCTTGAACGCTCCGCTAATTCCTTCCCAGATACTTCTAATCGTGAATAATGTTAATTTGCAATAGTTAAAGTTCGGAGGTAATCATTCACGTTCGGAATATATATACATATCTATCTTTCTATACCTATATATATCTATCTATCTATCAATATATATATATAGGGTGAAACCGACGCCCGATCGCTAACATCCCGGCCCTACACTATAGAAATCCAGTGTTAGATTTACGAATTTCGAATAATTATATTTTGGCAAAAAACGCGAAAACTTCAAAGAGGGGGGGTGTAATGTAAATTTCAGGAAAAATTCGAAATTTTTTTTTCTAATTTTTTGTTATATTTGTATTGTTTATGGTCCGTAGGTACGTGTATAAGCATTAGAAAAGGGCGCCGACGCTTATTAAGCTCGCAAACGGACTTTGAAATTTTGGATTATTGGCGATTTGAAAAAGTTGAAAACTGTAAAACTTCAAAACGGTTTTGCGTCGCTAATATGCGAGTTAGAGCGAAACCGACGCCCATTCGTTATCACCCCGGCACTACTCTATAGAAATCCACTATTAGATTTATTGATTTCGAAAAAATATTTTTTGGAAAAAAACGCAAAAACTTCAAAGTGGGGGTGTTATGTAAATTTCGGGAAAATTTCGAATTTTTTTTTCTAATTTTTTGTTATATTCGTATTGTTTATGGTCCGTAGGTACGTGTATAAGCATTAGAAAAGGGCGCCGACGCTTATTAAGCTCGCAAACGGACTTTGAAATTTTGGATTTTTGGCCATTTGAAAAATTTCAAATCTGTAAAACTTTAAAACGGTTTTGCGTCGCTAATATGCGAGTTAGAGCGAAACCGACGCCCATTCGTTATCACCCCGGCACTACTCTATAGAAATCCACTATTAGATTTATTGATTTCGAAAAAATATTTTTTGGAAAAAAACGCAAAAACTTCACATCGGGGGTGGTTATTTAAATTTCTGGAAAATTTCGAAATTTTTTTCTAATTTTTGTTATATTCGTATTGTTTATGGTCCGTAGGTACGTGTATAAGCATTAGAAAAGGGCGCCGACGCTTATTAAGCTCGCAAACGGACTTTGAAATTTTGGATTTTTAGCCATTTGAAAAATTTCAAATCTGTAAAACTTTAAAACGGTTTTGCGTCGCTAATATGCGAGTTAGAGCGAAACCGACGCCCATTCGTTATCACCCCGGCACTACTCTATAGAAATCCACTATTAGATTTATTGATTTCGAAAAAATATATTTTGGAAAAAAACGCAAAAACTTCAAAGTGGGGGGTGTTATGTAAATTTCTGGAAAATTTCGAAATTTTTTTTTGTAATTTTTTGTTATATTCGTATTGTTTATGGTCCGTAGGTACGTGTATAAGCATTAGAAAAGGGCGCCGACGCTTATTAAGCTCGCAAACGGACTTTGAAATTTTGGATTTTTGGCCATTTGAAAAATTTCAAATCTGTAAAACTTTAAAACGGTTTTGCGTCGCTAATATGCGAGTTAGAGCGAAACCGACGCCCATTCGTTATCACCCCGGCACTACTCTATAGAAATCCACTATTAGATTTATTGATTTCGAAAAAATATTTTTGGAAAAAACGCAAAAACTTCAAAGGGGGGGTGTTATGTAAATTTCGGGAAAATTTCGAATTTTTTTCTAATTTTTGTTATATTCGTATTGTTTATGGTCCGTAGGTACGTGTATAAGCATTAGAAAAGGGCGCCGACGCTTATTAAGCTCGCAAACGGACTTTGAAATTTTGGATTTTTGGCCATTTGAAAAATTTCAAATCTGTAAAACTTTAAAACGGTTTTGCGTCGCTAATATGCGAGTTAGAGCGAAACCGACGCCCATTCGTTATCACCCCGGCACTACTCTATAGAAATCCACTATTAGATTTATTGATTTCGAAAAAATATTTTTGGAAAAAAACGCAAAAACTTCAAAGGGGGTGTTATGTAAATTTCGGGAAAATTTCGAAATTTTTTTCTAATTTTTGTTATATTCGTATTGTTTATGGTCCGTAGGTACGTGTATAAGCATTAGAAAAGGGCGCCGACGCTTATTAAGCTCGCAAACGGACTTTGAAATTTTGGATTTTTGGCCATTTGAAAAATTTCAAATCTGTAAAACTTTAAAACGGTTTTGCGTCGCTAATATGCGAGTTAGAGCGAAACCGACGCCCATTCGTTATCACCCCGGCACTACTCTATAGAAATCCACTATTAGAGTTATTGATGTCGATAAAATATTGTTTGGAAAAATACGCAAAAACTTCAAAGGGGGGTGTTATGTAAATTTCTGGAAAATTTCGAATTTTTTTTTTCTAATTTTTTGTTATATTCGTATTGTTTATGGTCCGTAGGTACGTGTATAAGCATTAGAAAAGGGCGCCGACGCTTATTAAGCTCGCAAACGGACTTTGAAATTTTGGATTTTTGGCCATTTGAAAAATTTCAAATCTGTAAAACTTTAAAACGGTTTTGCGTCGCTAATATGCGAGTTAGAGCGAAACCGACGCCCATTCGTTATCACCCCGGCACTACTCTATAGAAATCCACTATTAGATTTATTGATTTCGAAAAAATATTTTTGGAAAAAAACGCAAAAACTTCAAAGGGGGGTGTTATGTAAATTTTCGGGAAAATTTCGAAATTTTTTTTTCTAATTTTTTGTTATATTCGTATTGTTTATGGTCCGTAGGTACGTGTATAAGCATTAGAAAAGGGCGCCGACGCTTATTAAGCTCGCAAACGGACTTTGAAATTTTGGATTTTTGGCTATTTGAAAAATTTCAAATCTGTAAAACTTTAAAACGGTTTTGCGTCGCTAATATGCGAGTTAGAGCGAAACCGACGCCCATTCGTTATCACCCCGGCACTACTCTATAGAAATCCACTATTAGATTTATTGATTTCGAAAAAATATTTTTTGGAAAAAAACGCAAAAACTTCAAAGGGGGGGGTGTTATGTAAATTTCGGGAAAATTTCGAAATTTTTTTTTCTAATTTTTTGTTATATTCGTATTGTTTATGGTCCGTAGGTACGTGTATAAGCATTAGAAAAGGGCGCCGACGCTTATTAAGCTCGCAAACGGACTTTGAAATTTTGGATTTTTGGCCATTTGAAAAATTTCAAATCTGTAAAACTTTAAAACGGTTTTGCGTCGCTAATATGCGAGTTAGAGCGAAACCGACGCTCATTCGTTATCACCCCGGCACTACTCTATAGAAATCCACTATTAGATTTATTGATTTCGAAAAAATATTTTTGGAAAAAAACGCAAAAACTTCAAAGGGGGGTGTTATGTAAATTTCGGGAAAATTTCGAAATTTTTTTCTAATTTTTGTTATATTCGTATTGTTTATGGTCCGTAGGTACGTGTATAAGCATTAGAAAAGGGCGCCGACGCTTATTAAGCTCGCAAAAGCACAATGAAATATTGGATTTTTGGCCATTTGAAAAATTTCAAATCTGTAAAACTTTAAAACGGTTTTGCGTCGCTAATATGCGAGTTAGAGCGAAACCGACGCTCATTCGTTATCACCCCGGCACTACTCTATAGAAATCCACTATTAGATTTATTGATTTCGAAAAAATATTTTTTGGAAAAAAACGCAAAAACTTCAAAGGGAAGGTGTTATGTAAATTTCGGGAAAATTTCGAAATTTTTTTTTCTAATTTTTTGTTATATTCGTATTGTTTATGGTCCGTAGGTACGTGTATAAGCATTAGAAAAGGGCGCCGACGCTTATTAAGCTCGCAAACGGACTTTGAAATTTTGGATTTTTGGCCATTTGAAAAATTTCAAATCTGTAAAACTTTAAAACGGTTTTGCGTCGCTAATATGCGAGTTAGAGCGAAACCGACGCCCATTCGTTATCACCCCGGCACTACTCTATAGAAATCCACTATTAGATTTATTGATTTCGAAAAAATATTTTTTGGAAAAAAACGCAAAAACTTCAAAGGGGGGGGGTGTTATGTAAATTTCGGGAAAATTTCGAAATTTTTTTTTCTAATTTTTGTTATATTCGTATTGTTTATGGTCCGTAGGTACGTGTATAAGCATTAGAAAAGGGCGCCGACGCTTATTAAGCTCGCAAACGGACTTTGAAATTTTGGATTTTTGGCCATTTGAAAAATTTCAAATCTGTAAAACTTTAAAACGGTTTTGCGTCGCTAATATGCGAGTTAGAGCGAAACCGACGCCCATTCGTTATCACCCCGGCACTACTCTATAGAAATCCACTATTAGATTTATTGATTTCGAAAAAATATTTTTGGAAAAAAACGCAAAAACTTCAAAGGGGGGTGTTATGTAAATTTCGGGAAAATTTCGAAATTTTTTTCTAATTTTTGTTATATTCGTATTGTTTATGGTCCGTAGGTACGTGTATAAGCATTAGAAAAGGGCGCCGACGCTTATTAAGCTCGCAAACGGACTTTGAAATTTTGGATTTTTGGCCATTTGAAAAATTTCAAATCTGTAAAACTTTAAAACGGTTTTGCGTCGCTAATATGCGAGTTAGAGCGAAACCGACGCCCATTCGTTATCACCCCGGCACTACTCTATAGAAATCCACTATTTAGATTTATTGATTTCGAAAAAATATTTTTTGAAAAAAACGCAAAAACTTCAAAGGGGGGGGTGTTATGTAAATTTCGGGAAAATTTCGAAATTTTTTTTTCTAATTTTTTGTTATATTCGTATTGTTTATGGTCCGTAGGTACGTGTATAAGCATTAGAAAAGGGCGCCGACGCTTATTAAGCTCGCAAACGGACTTTGAAATTTTGGATTTTTGACCATTTGAAAAATTTCAAATCTGTAAAACTTTAAAACGGTTTTGCGTCGCTAATATGCGAGTTAGAGCGAAACCGACGCTCATTCGTTATCACCCCGGCACTACTCTATAGAAATCCACTATTAGATTTATTGATTTCGAAAAAATATTTTTTGGAAAAAAACGCAAAAACTTCAAAGGGGGGGGTGTTATGTAAATTTCGGGAAAATTTCGAAATTTTTTTTTCTAATTTTTGTTATATTCGTATTGTTTATGGTCCGTAGGTACGTGTATAAGCATTAGAAAAGGGCGCCGACGCTTATTAAGCTCGCAAACGGACTTTGAAATTTTGGATTTTTGGCCATTTGAAAAATTTCAAATCTGTAAAACTTTAAAACGGTTTTGCGTCGCTAATATGCGAGTTAGAGCGAAACCGACGCTCATTCGTTATCACCCCGGCACTACTCTATAGAAATCCACTATTAGATTTATTGATTTCGAAAAAATATTTTTTGGAAAAAACGCAAAAACTTCAAAGGGGGGGGGTGTTATGTAAATTTCGGGAAAATTTCGAAATTTTTTTTTCTAATTTTTTGTTATATTCGTATTGTTTATGGTCCGTAGGTACGTGTATAAGCATTAGAAAAGGGCGCCGACGCTTATTAAGCTCGCAAACGGACTTTGAAATTTTGGATTTTTGGCCATTTGAAAAATTTCAAATCTGTAAAACTTTAAAACGGTTTTGCGTCGCTAATATGCGAGTTAGAGCGAAACCGACGCTCATTCGTTATCACCCCGGCACTACTCTATAGAAATCCACTATTAGATTTATTGATTTCGAAAAAATATTTTTTGGAAAAAACGCAAAAACTTCAAAGGGGGGGTGTTATGTAAATTTCGGGAAAATTTCGAAATTTTTTTTTCTAATTTTTTGTTATATTCGTATTGTTTATGGTCCGTAGGTACGTGTATAAGCATTAGAAAAGGGCGCCGACGCTTATTAAGCTCGCAAACGGACTTTGAAATTTTGGATTTTTGGCCATTTGAAAAATTTCAAATCTGTAAAACTTTAAAACGGTTTTGCGTCGCTAATATGCGAGTTAGAGCGAAACCGACGCCCATTCGTTATCACCCCGGCACTACTCTATAGAAATCCACTATTAGATTTATTGATTTCGAAAAAATATTTTTTGGAAAAAAACGCAAAAACTTCAAAGGGGGGGTGTTATGTAAATTTCGGGAAAATTTCGAAATTTTTTTTCTAATTTGTTGTTATATTCGTATTGTTTATGGTCCGTAGGTACGTGTATAAGCATTAGAAAAGGGCGCCGACGCTTATTAAGCTCGCAAACGGACTTTGAAATTTTGGATTTTTGGCCATTTGAAAAATTTCAAATCTGTAAAACTTTAAAACGGTTTTGCGTCGCTAATATGCGAGTTAGAGCGAAACCGACGCTCATTCGTTATCACCCCGGCACTACTCTATAGAAATCCACTATTAGATTTATTGATTTCGAAAAAATATTTTTTGGAAAAAACGCAAAAACTTCAAAGGGGGGGGGTGTTATGTAAATTTCGGGAAAATTTCGAAATTTTTTTTTCTAATTTTTTGTTATATTCGTATTGTTTATGGTCCGTAGGTACGTGTATAAGCATTAGAAAAGGGCGCCGACGCTTATTAAGCTCGCAAACGGACTTTGAAATTTTGGATTTTTGGCCATTTGAAAAATTTCAAATCTGTAAAACTTTAAAACGGTTTTGCGTCGCTAATATGCGAGTTAGAGCGAAACCGACGCTCATTCGTTATCACCCCGGCACTACTCTATAGAAATCCACTATTAGATTTATTGATTTCGAAAAAATATTTTTGGAAAAAAACGCAAAAACTTCAAAGGGGGGTGTTACGTAAATTTCTGGAAAATTTCGAAATTTTTTTCTAATTTTTGTTATATTCGTATTGTTTATGGTCCGTAGGTACGTGTATAAGCATTAGAAAAGGGCGCCGACGCTTATTAAGCTCGCAAACGGACTTTGAAATTTTGGATTTTTGGCCATTTGAAAAATTTCAAATCTGTAAAACTTTAAAACGGTTTTGCGTCGCTAATATGCGAGTTAGAGCGAAACCGACGCTCATTCGTTATCACCCCGGCACTACTCTATAGAAATCCACTATTAGATTTATTGATTTCGAAAAAATATTTTTTGGAAAAAAACGCAAAAACTTCAAAGGGAAGGTGTTATGTAAATTTCGGGAAAATTTCGAAATTTTTTTTTCTAATTTTTTGTTATATTCGTATTGTTTATGGTCCGTAGGTACGTGTATAAGCATTAGAAAAGGGCGCCGACGCTTATTAAGCTCGCAAACGGACTTTGAAATTTTGGATTTTTGGCCATTTGAAAAATTTCAAATCTGTAAAACTTTAAAACGGTTTTGCGTCGCTAATATGCGAGTTAGAGCGAAACCGACGCCCATTCGTTATCACCCCGGCACTACTCTATAGAAATCCACTATTAGATTTATTGATTTCGAAAAAATATTTTTTGTAAAAAAACCCAAAAACGACACCGGGGGGGGGGTGTTATGTAAATTTCGGGAAAATTTCGAAATTTTTTTTCTACTGTTTTGTTATATTCGTATTGTTTATGGTCCGTAGGTACGTGTATAAGCATTAGAAAAGGGCGCCGACGCTTATTAAGCTCGCAAACGGACTTTGAAATTTTGGATTTTTGGCCATTTGAAAAATTTCAAATCTGTAAAACTTTAAAACGGTTTTGCGTCGCTAATATGCGAGTTAGAGCGAAACCGACGCTCATTCGTTATCACCCCGGCACTACTCTATAGAAATCCACTATTAGATTTATTGATTTCGAAAAAAAATATTTTTGGAAAAAAACGCAAAAACTTCAAGGGGGGGTGTTATGTAAATTTCGGGAAAATTTCGAAATTTTTTTCTAATTTTTGTTATCTTCGTATTGTTTATGGTCCGTAGGTACGTGTATAAGCATTAGAAAAGGGCGCCGACGCTTATTAAGCTCGCAAACGGACTTTGAAATTTTGGATTTTTGGCCATTTGAAAAATTTCAAATCTGTAAAACTTTAAAACGGTTTTGCGTCGCTAATATGCGAGTTAGAGCGAAACCGACGCTCATTCGTTATCACCCCGGCACTACTCTATAGAAATCCACTATTAGATTTATTGATTTCGGAAAATTATTTTTTGGAAAAAATCGCAAAAACTTCAAAGGGGGGGGTGTTATGTAAATTTCGGGAAAATTTCGAAATTTTTTTCTAATTTTTGTTATATTCGTATTGTTTATGGTCCGTAGGTACGTGTATAAGCATTAGAAAAGGGCGCCGACGCTTATTAAGCTCGCAAACGGACTTTGAAATTTTGGATTTTTGGCCATTTGAAAAATTTCAAATCTGTAAAACTTTAAAACGGTTTTGCGTCGCTAATATGCGAGTTAGAGCGAAACCGACGCCCATTCGTTATCACCCCGGCACTACTCTATAGAAATCCACTATTAGATTTATTGATTTCGAAAAAATATTTTTTGGAAAAAACGCAAAAACTTCAAAGGGGGTGGGTGTTATTTAAATTTAGGGAAAATTTCGAAATTTGTTTTTATAAATTTTTTTATATTCGTATTGTTTATGGTCCGTAGGTACGTGTATAAGCATTAGAAAAGGGCGCCGACGCTTATTAAGCTCGCAAACGGACTTTGAAATTTTGGATTTTTGGCCATTTGAAAAATTTCAAATCTGTAAAACTTTAAAACGGTTTTGCGTCGCTAATATGCGAGTTAGAGCGAAACCGACGCTCATTCGTTATCACCCCGGCACTACTCTATAGAAATCCACTATTAGATTTATTGATTTTGAAAAAATATTTTTGGAAAAAAACGCAAAAACTTCAAAGGGGGGTGTTATGTAAATTTCGGGAAAATTTCGAAATTTTTTTCTAATTTTTGTTATATTCGTATTGTTTATGGTCCGTAGGTACGTGTATAAGCATTAGAAAAGGGCGCCGACGCTTATTAAGCTCGCAAACGGACTTTGAAATTTTGGATTTTTGGCCATTTGAAAAATTTCAAATCTGTAAAACTTTAAAACGGTTTTGCGTCGCTAATATGCGAGTTAGAGCGAAACCGACGCTCATTCGTTATCACCCCGGCACTACTCTATAGAAATCCACTATTAGATTTATTGATTTCGAAAAAATATTTTTTGGAAAAAAACGCAAAAACTTCAAAGGGGGGTGTTATGTAAATTTCGGGAAAATTTCGAAATTTTTTTCTAATTTTTGTTATATTCGTATTGTTTATGGTCCGTAGGTACGTGTATAAGCATTAGAAAAGGGCGCCGACGCTTATTAAGCTCGCAAACGGACTTTGAAATTTTGGATTTTTGGCCATTTGAAAAATTTCAAATCTGTACGAAAAATGGATCACATACGACAATATTAAGCGAAAACGGTCGTGGTCGAAGGCCGGTGAATCGTCCCAAACAGTGGCCAAGCCGGGATTGACGGCCAGGAAGGTTTTGCTGTGCGTTTGGTGGGATTGCAAAGGAATCATCCACTATGAGCTGCTCCCATATGGCCAGACGCTTAATTCTACCATCTACTGCGAACAACTGGACCGCTTGAAGCAGGCGATCGACCAGAAGCGTCCAGAATTGGCCAAGAGGAAGGGTGTAGTGTTCCACCAGGACAACGCCAGGCCACACACATCTTTAGTGACTCGTCAGAAGCTACGGGAGCTCGGATGGGAGGTTTTATCGCATCCACCATATAGCCCGGACATAGCGCCAAGTGATTACCACCTGGTTGCTGTCCATGGCGAACGCCCTTGGTGGTATAAAGTTGGCCTCAAAAGAGGCTTGTGAAAAGTGGCTGTCCGAGTTCTTCGCGAATAAGGAGGGAGGATTCTGCCCCCCTTTTCTGCCTCCTTTTCTGGCCCCCTTTTCTGCCCTCTTTTCTGCCCCCCTTTTCTGCCCCCTTTTCTGCCCCCTTTTCTGGCCCCCTTTTCTGCCCCCTTTTCTGCCCCCCTTTTCTGCCCCCTTTTCTGCCCCCCTTTTCTGCCCCCTTTTCTGCCCCCTTTTCTGCCCCCTTTTCTGCCCCCCTTTTCTGCCCCCCTTTTCTGCCCCCCTTTTCTGCCCCCTTTTCTGCCCCCTTTTCTGCCCCCTTTTCTGCCCCCCTTTTCTGCCCCCTTTTCTGCCCCCTTTTCTGCCCCCTTTTCTGCCCCTTTCTGCCCCCTTTTTGGCCCCCTTTCCTGCCCCCCTTTTCTGCCCCCTTTTCTGCCCCCTTTCCTGCCCCCCTTTTCTGCCACCTTTTCTGCCCCCTTTTCTGCCCCCTTTTCTGCCCCCCTTTTCTGCCCCCTTTTCTGCCCCCCTTTTCTGCCCCCTTTTCTGCCCCTTTTCTGCCGCCCTTTTCTGCTTCCTCGACGCCCATTCTGTTATCACCCCCTTTTACTTTTCTGCCCCCTTTTCTATTAGATTTCTTGATTTCTGCCACCATTTTCTGCCCCCTTTTCTGCCCCCCTTTCCTGCCCCCTTTTCTGCCACCTTTTCTGCCCCCTTTTCTGCCCCCTTTTCTGCCCCCTTTTCTGCCCTTTTTTCTGCCCCCCTTTTCTGTCCCCTTTTCTGCCTCCGTTGCCTGCCCCCTTTTCTGACCCTTTTCTGCCCCCTTTTCTGCCCCCTTTTCTGCCCCCCTTTTCTGCCCCTTTTTCTGCCCCCTTTCCTGCCCCCTTTTCTGCTCCCCTTTTCTGCCCCCCTTTTCTGCCCCCCTTTTCTGCACCCCACTTCTGCCACCATTTTCTGCCCCCTTTTCTGCCCCCTTTTCTGCCCCCCTTTCCTGCCCCCTTTCCTGCCCCCTTTCCTGCCCCCTTTTCTGCCCCCCACTTCTGCCTCCATTTTCTGCCCCCTTTTCTGCCCCCTTTTCTGCCCCCTTTTCTGCCCTTCTTTTCTGCCCCCCTTTTCTGCCCCCCTTTTCTGCCCCCCTTTTTTGCCCCTTTTTTTTGCCCCCCTTTTCTGCCCCCTTTCCTGCCCCCTTTTCTCTGCATTTTCTTCTGCCCCCTTTTCTGACCCCTTTTCTGCCCCCACTTCTGCCACCATTTTCTGCCCATTTGAAAAATTTTCTGCCCCCCTTTCCTGCCCCGGTTTTGCTGCCCACCTTTCCTGCCCCTTTTCTGCGAAACCTGCCCCCTTGATGTTATCACCCCTGCCTACCCTATAGAAATCCCCTATCTACCTTTTATTGATTTCGAAAAAATATTTTCTGCAACCCCTTTTCTGCCCCCTTTTCTGTAAATTTCTGGAAAATTTGCCTTTTTTCTCTAATTTTTTGTTATTTGCCCCCTTTCCTGCCCCCTTAGCTGCCCCCTTTCCTTAGAAAAGGGCCCCGTTTCCTGCCCCCTTTCCTGCCCCCCTTTTCCTGGCCATTTGAAAAATTTCAAATTTCCTGCCCCCCTTTTCTGCGTCCCTAATTCCTGTCCCCCCTTTTTCTGCCATTCCTTTTCTGCCCACTACTCTGAACCCCCTTTTATTAGATTTATTGATTTCTACAACCCATATTTTCTGATAAAAAGTTATAGAAAAACTTTTCTGGGGGGTGTTACTTAAATTTCGGGAAAATTTCTGAAACGTTTTTTTCTAATTTTTGTTATTTCGTATTGTTTATTGCCGGTGAAAACGTTCTGCCCCCTTTTCTGCCACCTTTTCTGACCGGCTTTTTTTCTGCCCCCCTTTTTGCCACCTGTCCTAGCCCTTTTGATTTTTGCCCCCTTTTGGAAAACCCCCTTTCCTGCCCCCTTTTTTTGCCCCCTTGTGCCCCCTTCCTACAAAACGACGCTTATGCATGATTAGTTTGGATACTGCGTTCAAAAGTTATAGACGTGTAAACATGGGTTCACTAACGCCGAAGTTTTATTTTGAAGTTTTCCTTCGTTAAAGGCAAATCCGCTAGAGAAACGTTCCGTGAGATCAATAGTGTTTTGGTGGATGGTACTCTATCACTTCGAACCGCGGAGGAATGGTTTCGACGATTCAGTGCCGGTGAAAACGACACCATGGATAAGCCAGCCGACGGAAAACTTGTGAGGGGGGTGTTATGTCAAATCATTTCGGGAAAATTTCGAAATTTTTTTCTAATTTTTTGTTATATTCGTATTGTTTATGGTCCGTAGGTACGTGTATAAGCATTAGAAAAGGGCGCCGACGCTTATTAAGCTCGCAAACGGACTTTGAAATTTTGGATTTTTGGCCATTTGAAAAATTTCAAATCTGTAAAACTTTAAAACGGTTTTGCGTCGCTAATATGCGAGTTAGAGCGAAACCGACGCTCATTCGTTATCACCCCGGCACTACTCTATAGAAATCCACTATTAGATTTATTGATTTCGAAAAAATATTTTTGGAAAAAAACGCAAAAACTTCAAAGGGGGGTGTTATGTAAATTTCGGGAAAATTTCGAAATTTTTTTCTAATTTTTGTTATATTCGTATTGTTTATGGTCCGTAGGTACGTGTATAAGCATTAGAAAAGGGCGCCGACGCTTATTAAGCTCGCAAACGGACTTTGAAATTTTGGATTTTTGGCCATTTGAAAAATTTCAAATCTGTAAAACTTTAAAACGGTTTTGCGTCGCTAATATGCGAGTTAGAGCGAAACCGACGCCCATTCGTTATCACCCCGGCACTACTCTATAGAAATCCACTATTACATTTATTGATTTCGAAAAAATATTTTTTGGAAA
Organism: Neoneuromus ignobilis; assembly: GCA_029203775.1. Taxonomy (NCBI): domain Eukaryota; kingdom Metazoa; phylum Arthropoda; class Insecta; order Megaloptera; family Corydalidae; genus Neoneuromus; species Neoneuromus ignobilis. Next base: position 17,513,718 of record CP092090.1, read on the forward strand.
AAAACGCAAAAACTTCAAAGGGGGGGGTGTTATGTAAAATTCATTCGTTTGGTGGGATTGCAAAGGAATCATCCACTATGAGCTGCTCCCATATGGCCAGACGCTTAATTCTACCATCTACTGCGAACAACTGGAAATTTTGAAGCAGGCGATCGACCAGAAGCGTCCAGAATTGGCCAAGAGGAAGGGTGTAGTGTTCCACCAGGACAACGCCAGGCCACACACATCTTTGGTGACTCGTCAGAAGCTACGGGAGCTCGGATGGGAGGTTTTATCGCATCCACCATATAGCCCGGACATAGCGCAAAAGTGATTAAAGGGGGGTGTTGCTGTCCATGGCGAACGCCCTTGGTGGTATAAAGTTGGCCTAAAAGAGGCTTGTAAAAGTGGCTGTCCTAGTTCTTCGCGAATAAGGAGGGAGGGTTCTGCCCCCTTTTCTGCCCGCAAACTGGCCCCCTTTTTTCTGCCCCCCTTTTCTGCCCCCTTTTCTGCCCCCTTTTCTGCCCCCCTTTTCTGCCCCCTTTTCTGCCCCCTTTTCTGCCTCCATTTTCTGCCCCCTTTTCTGCCCCCTTTTCTGCCCCCTTTTCTGCCCTTCTTTTCTGCCCTCTTTTCTGACCCCTTTTCTGCCCCCCTTTCCTGCCCCTTTTCCTGCCCCCTTTCCTGCCCCCCTTTCCTGCCCCCTTTTCTGCCCCCCTTTCCTGCCCCCCTTTTCTGCCCCCCTTTTCTGCCCCCTTTTTTGCCCCCATTTTTTGCCCCCTTTCCTGCACCCCTTTCCTGCCACCCTTTCCTGCCACCCTTTCCTGTCCCCCTTTTCTGCCCCCCTTTTCTGCCCCCTTTTCTGCCCCCTTTTCTGCCCCCTTTCCTGCCCCCTTTTCTGCCCCCCTTTTCTGCCCCCTTTCGTGACCTTTTTTTTGCCCCCCTTTTTTGCCCCCTTTCCTGCCCCCCTTTCCTGCCCCCCTTTCCTGCCACTTTTTCTTTTCTGCCTCCCTTTTCTGCCACCTTTTCTGCCCCTTTTTTCTTTCCCTAATTTTCTGCACCCCTTTTCTGCCACCTTTTCTGCCCCTCTTTTCTGCCCCCCTTTCCTGCCCCCTTCCTGTCCCCGTTTCCTGCCCCCTTCCTGTCCCCCTTATCTGCCCCCCTTTTCTGCCCTCCCTTCCTGCCCCCTTTTCTGCCCCCCTTTTCTGCCCTCTTTTTTGTCACCCTTTTCTGCCCCCCCATTTCTGCCCCCCTTTTCTGCCCCCCTTTTCTGGCACTACTCTATAGAAATCCCCTTTTCTGCTCCTTTTCTGATTTCCATTTTCTGCCCCGCAAAAACCCCCCCTGGGGTGTTATGTAAATTTTTTCTGCCCCCCTTTTCTGCCCCCTTTTCTGCCCCCTTTTCTGCCCCCCTTTTCTGCCCCTTTTTCTGCCCCCCTTTTCTGCTCCCCTTTTCTGCCCCCCTTGTGCCCCTATTCCTACAAAACGACGCTATGCATGATTAGTTTGGATACTGCGTTCAAAAGTTATAGACGTGTAAACATGGAGTTCACTAACGCCGAAGTTCGCGCTATTTTGAAGTTTTCCTTCGTTAAAGGCAAATCCGCTAGAGAAACGTTCCGTGAGATCAATAGTGTTTTGGTGGATGGTACTCTATCACTTCGAACCGCGGAGGAATGGTTTCGACGATTCAGTGCCGGTGAAAACGACACCATGGATAAGCCAGCCGACGGAAGACCTGTGACGACGAATACCGATCAAATCATGGAAAGGGAAAATTTCGAAATTTTTTTTTCTAATTTTTTGTTATATTCGTATTGTTTATGGTCCGTAGGTACGTGTATAAGCATTAGAAAAGGGCGCCGACGCTTATTAAGCTCGCAAACGGACTTTGAAATTTTGGATTTTTGGCCATTTGAAAAATTTCAAATCTGTAAAACTTTAAAACGGTTTTGCGTCGCTAATATGCGAGTTAGAGCGAAACCGACGCCCATTCGTTATCACCCCGGCACTACTCTATAGAAATCCACTATTAGATTTATTGATTTCGAAAAAATATTTTTTGGAAAAAAACGCAAACACTTCAAAGGGGGGGGGGTGTTATGTAAATTTCGGGAAAATTTCGAAATTTTTTTTTCTAATTTTTTGTTATATTCGTATGTTTATGGTCCGTAGGTACGTGTATAAGCATTAGAAAAGGGCGCCGACGCTTATTAAGCTCGCAAACGGACTTTGAAATTTTGGATTTTTGGCCATTGGAAAAATTTCAAATCTGTAAAACTTTAAAACGGTTTTGCGTCGCTAATATGCGAGATAGAGCGAAACCGACGCCCATTCGTTATCACCCCGGCACTACTCTATAGAAATCCACTATTAGATTTATTGATTTCGAAAAAATATTTTTTGGAAAAAAACGCAAAAACTTTTCTGGGGGGTGTTATGTAAAGTTCGGCAAAAATACCAAATGTTTTTTTCTAATATTTTGTTATATTCGTATTGTTTATGGTCCGTAGGTACGTGTATAAGCATTAGAAAAGGGCGCCGACGCTTATTAAGCTCGCAAACGGACTTTGAAATTTTGGATTTTTGGCCATTTGAAAAATTTCAAATCTGTAAAACTTTAAAACGGTTTTGCGTCGCTAATATGCGAGTTAGAGCGAAACCGACGCCCATTCGTTATCACCCCGGCACTACTCTATAGAAATCCACTATTAGATTTATTGATTTCGAAAAAATATTTATTGGACAAAAACGCAAAAACTTCAAAGAGGGGGGGGGTGTTATGTAACTTTCGGGGACATTTCGAATTTTTTTCTAATATTTTGTTATATTCGTATTGTTTATGGTCCGTAGGTACGTGTATAAGCATTAGAAAAGGGCGCCGACGCTTATTAAGCTCGCAAACGGACTTTGAAATTTTGTATTTTTGGCCATTTGAAAAATTTCAAATCTGTAAAACTTTAAAACGGTTTTGCGTCGCTAATATGCGAGTTAGAGCGAAACCGACGCCCATTCGTTATCACCCCGGCACTACTCTATAGAAATCCACTATTAGATTTATTGAATTCGAAAAAATATTTTTGGAAAAAACGCAAAAACTTCAAAGGGGGTGGTATGTAAATTTCGGGAAAAATTCGAAATTTTTTTCTAATTTTTTGTTATATTCGTATTGTTTATGGTCCGTAGGTACGTGTATAAGCATTAGAAAAGGGCGCCGACGCTTATTAAGCTCGCAAACGGACTTTGAAATTTTGGATTTTTGGCCATTTGAAAAATTTCAAATCTGTAAAACTTTAAAACGGTTTTGCGTCGCTAATATGCGAGTTAGAGCGAAACCGACGCCCATTCGTTATCACCCCGGCACTACTCTATAGAAATCCACTATTAGATTTATTGATTTCGAAAAAATATTTTTTGGAAAAAAACGCAAAAACTTCATAGGGGGGGGGGGGTGTTATGTAAATTTCGGGAAAATTTCGAATTTTTTTTTTCTAATTTTTTGTTATATTCGTATTGTTTATGGTCCGTAGGTACGTGTATAAGCATTAGAAAAGGGCGCCGACGCTTATTAAGCTCGCAAACGGACTTTGAAATTTTGGATTTTTGGCCATTTGAAAAATTTCAAATCTGTAAAACTTTAAAACGGTTTTGCGTCGCTAATATGCGAGTTAGAGCGAAACCGACGCCCATTCGTTATCACCCCGGCACTACTCTATAGAAATCCACTATTAGATTTATTGATTTCGAAAAAATATTATTTGGTTAAAAAAACGCAAAAACTACAAAGGTGCTGGTGGTTTTATGTAAATTAAGGGAAAATTTAGAAATTTTTTTCTAATTTTTGTTATATTCGTATTGTTTATGGTCCGTAGGTACGTGTATAAGCATTAGAAAAGGGCGCCGACGCTTATTAAGCTCGCAAACGGACTTTGAAATTTTGGATTTTTGGCCATTTGAAAAATTTCAAATCTGTAAAACTTTAAAACGGTTTTGCGTCGCTAATATGCGAGTTAGAGCGAAACCGACGCCCATTCGTTATCACCCCGGCACTACTCTATAGAAATCCACTATTAGATTTATTGATTTCGAAAAAATATTTTTTGGAAAAAAACGCAAAAACTTCAACGGGGGGGGGTGTTATGTAAATTTCGGGAACATTTCGAGATTTTTTGCTAATTTTTGGTTATATTCGTATTGTTTATGGTCCGTAGGTACGTGTATAAGCATTAGAAAAGGGCGCCGACGCTTATTAAGCTCGCAAACGGACTTTGAAATTTTGGATTTTTGGCCATTTGAAAAATTTCAAATCTGTAAAACTTTAAAACGGTTTTGCGTCGCTAATATGCGAGTTAGAGCGAAACCGACGCCCATTCGTTATCACCCCGGCACTACTCTATAGAAATCCACTATTAGATTTATTGATTTCGAAAAAATATTTTTGGTTAAAAAACGCAAAAACTTCAAAGGGGGCCGTTATGTAAATTTCGGGAAAATTTCGAATTCATTTTTCTAATTTTTTGTTATATTCGTATTGTTTATGGTCCGTAGGTACGTGTATAAGCATTAGAAAAGGGCGCCGACGCTTATTAAGCTCGCAAACGGACTTTGAAATTTTGGATTTTTGGCCATTTGAAAAATTTCAAATCTGTAAAACTTTAAAACGGTTTTGCGTCGCTAATATGCGAGTTAGAGCGAAACCGACGCCCATTCGTTATCACCCCGGCACTACTCTATAGAAATCCACTATTAGATTTATTGATTTCGAAAAAATATTTTTGGAAAAAACGCAAAAACTTCAAAGGGGGGTGTTATGTAAATTTCGGGAAAATTTCGAAATTTTTTTCTAATTTTTTGTTATATTCGTATTGTTTATG